>JAJAQA010000014.1:1007500-1097500 GCA_021464565.1 Rutilus rutilus | reverse complement strand
CACTCACACACTCACTCAGTCACTCACTCTCACACACACTCACTCACTCACTCACTCACTCACTCACTCACTCACTCACTCACTCACTCACTCACACATTAAGCAATTGCTTCTGTTTTGTAGCATTGTAACTTAAAAACCTTTAATTAGCGTTAGTTCACCCAGAGATGTAAACTCTGTCAGTAATGACTCTCCCTCATGTTGTTCAACCCCGTCAGACTCTCGCTCATCTTCAGAACACTAATGAAGATATTGTTGATGAGATCTGAGAGCGGTCTCACTCCTCCATAGGCTTCTCTGTTATTGAAATAGTCCAGTGACTACAGCGGCTCAACCTTACGTTTATCAAGCGACGAGAATACTTCCTGTGCTCAAAACAAACAAAAATAATGACTTTATTCAACTCTTCATGTTCTTCTGTGTGTCTCTGAGTGAGTTCAGTAGTGTAACAGCAGTGCTTCAGGGTTGTACGTCAGAACGGAAGCTCACTATTGGCCAGCATCACACGCATCACACACATGACCAGCGTCGGCCAGTAGTGAGCCTCCGTTCTGACGTACAACCCTGAAGCACTGCTGTTACACTACGTGATCTCAAAAGAAAATTAATGATTTTTTTTTTTTATGGAACAGTTTATTGAACCTTTAGACAAAATATTACATAACAGTTTGCATGTGTGTATTATGTTTTGTATCTTATTTGATACTTTAATGGCTCATGCAGTGAGGAAAAAACAGCTGTTTATTCAGAGACTGAGCAAGAAATATGCAATTTTGCTGCAGATGCTGATGTTTATATGGACAAAAAGATGAAATTCTGATGCTTGAAATGTAAATCAATGAGAACTTTATTACAGAATAGCAGATATTGACATAAAATGGATATAAATGTCAATAATATGTCTTTGTAAGATGATATTTAAATGCTTAGTTTATGTTTAAAACATATAATGCGATGCAATACAATAATGATTGACAGATGAACAAATAAACCCTCCTCAAAAGCCTGATGATCATATTTAACACTCATGATTTTTATAATAAATGATGTGTGATAATCAAGTAAACCGAAGCTGCTTCAGTGCAGATGAAATATTACTAACAATATCAAAGTTATTCTTGTTAATAATTCTCGTTTGGCCAAATCTGAATCCGATCTGGCGTTTTTCCATCCTTTTAAGGGCCCGTTTGTGTCCGAGAGCTTTCTGCGATTGACCCGCCGTTGCTCTCGCTGTTCCTGCCAGTTATTCTTGAATTGCATCTCTTTGATATGTATTAGAGCCGCAGCTGATGTTAAGCCGTGGCCCATCGAAGTGCAAATGGACTCGCAAAAATAAGCATGATAATATGTTCTCAAGCGCAAACACACACACTTTGATGATTAAAGCCGAGATCTTCAAAGTGCTGCGATCGGGGGGATTAAAACCTTTTCTTATGATTCATTTGTGCCACGTTTCATTTTTCAAACCAGCGCTGGTTCGTTTGTACACAAATTATATATATATACAGTACCAGTCAAAAGTTTGGAAACATTACTATTTTTAATGCTTTTGAAAGAAGTCTCTTATGCTCATCAAGCCTGCAGTTAAAAAAAAAAAAAAAAAAAAAAAAAAAAACAGTAATATTATGAAATATTATTACAATTTAAAATAATGGTTCTCTTTTTTAATATACTTTAAAATGTAATTTATTTTTGTGATGCAAAGCTGAATTTTCATCAGCAAGTACTCCAGTCTTTGGTGTCTTATGATCCTTCAGAAATCATTCTAATATGATGATTTGATACTCAGTTATTATCAATGATGGAAACAGTTGTGCTGTTTAATATATTTTTTTGGAATACTTTTTTCAGGATTCATTGATGAGTAAAACGTTAACAGCATTTATTCATAAAAACAGCATTTATTCAAAATAAAAACATTTCTAACAATATAAATCGTTATCATCACCTTTTATCAATTTAACGCATCCTTGTTGAATTAAAGTACTAATTTCTTAAAAAAAAAAATAGTTATTGTTCCCAAACTTTTGAACGGTAGTGTATATTGTTACAAAAGATTTCTATTCTAAATAAATACAGTTCTTTTTAACTTTTTATTCATCAAATAATCCTGAAAAAAGTATCTCAGGTTATAAAAAAATATTAAGCAGCACAACTGTTTCCAACATTGATCATAAATCAGCATATTAGAATGATTTCTGAAGGATCATAAGACACCAAAGACTGGAGTACTTGCTGATGAAAATTCAGCTTTGCATCACAAAAATAAATTACATTTTAAAGTATATTAAAAAAGAGAACCATTATTTTAAATTGTAATAATATTTCATAATATTACAGTTTTTTTTTTTTTTTTTTTTTTTTAACTGCAGGCTTGATGAGCATAAGAGACTTCTTTCAAAAGCATTAAAAATAGTAATGTTTCCAAACTTTTGACTGGTACTGTATATATACAGTCAAACCAAAAATTATTCAGACACCAGATATAATTTCTGATATTTCTGACACTATAGTTCATTAACGTAAGTGAGGAGAGCAGAATACAGTAAACTGTGACATATTACACCCAAATATTCTTTATTCAGTGAAATTAATAAACATTTGGGAGCAAAAATGATTGGGACACTTTGAGCTGATCATGTTTTGCTGAAGTGTGTTTTCTTTAATTGCTAATGCTCTTTTTACACACAGACTGAACACAATGAAGCATTGCTTGGTGATTGGTTGAGCTAAACTGGTATTATCTAATTGTGTAGTTAAATTTAACAGCTGACAGATATTCAACATAATTCATGTGTGAGACAGTCTAACAGAAGGATGGACAAAACCAGTCAAATATCAACTGAGTTCATAACTCTGAGTTCTGCTCATATTTTATCACCATTTTCTAAACTATAGCGAATAAACTGTGATAATGTGAGAAGTGTTGAAGGTGTCTGAATACATGTTAGTTTGACTATATCTATATATATATATATATGTATGCACACTGTTCAGTAAGTGTTATGTGGTTTGTCCTTTTCAGTTTGCAATCAACATGTTCAGGACGTTACCGCCTTCATCAAACCCGACCGGCGCCGAGTTCGACCCGGAGGAAGACGAGCCCACGCTCGAGGCGGCCTGGCCACACCTGCAGGTGAACGACTCTTACACGCAGAGATCATATATAGAAAATACTTTAATGAAACGCAACAATACAGACAAAATGCTGTTCTTTTGAACTTTGTTCATCAAAGAATCCTGAAAAAATAAAATGCATCTTCGTTTCAACACTGATAATAATCATAAATGTTTCTTGATCATCAAATCATCATATTAGAGTGATGTGTGAAGGATCATGTGACACTGAAGACTGGAGTAATGATGCTGAACATTCAGCTTTGATCAAAGGAATAAATTACACTTTACTATATATTCACATAGAGAACAGATGATTTACATTACAATAATATTTCACAATTTTTACTGTATTTTTTATCAAATAAACGCAGTCAGCAGAAGAGACTTTTTTTAAATATATATATATTCAAAAATATAAAAAATCTTACCGACCCTAAACTTTTAAAAGGTAGTTTGTGTGTATGGACAACATAGGCCTGTTTTATTTAGATGCCTTTTTTTTTTTTTTTTTTATATAATAAAATCAATTATAGCGATATTGTTTGTAATACTTTCCTTGAAGCCTTTTATGTATAATGCATTATAAAGGTGTTCATAATGTACGTTATAATGCATTATATTTTTTCATAAAGAGTTCAAATGCATTATAATATTTGCAGATTGCTTGTTACATCTGAAACTGGTCGTTTGTCGTGTGTTTTAATGCGTTATACCTTCTAAAGTTAATGAATAGAGGAGTATTATAACTGGTTATATGAGATCATGCAATGCTTTATAAGGTGCATAATTAATGCATTAAAAACACATCTATAATCCATTATTAATACGAGCTTTAAAGGTGCCTTATGTAAAAATAAATAAATTCATACTCCACATTCCATACCAGATGGGGGCAGTATACCTCCAGAAAGTGAGTTGGTCTACTCTAGAGTATGAATATCTTCAAGCTACTCCCCTTCACCTTTACCAGTGAATATGTTCATATTCGTTTTGTTCATATTACATTTTTATTGTTAGTTTGAATTACATTAATTTGACAGACAGCATTCGCTGATGTTGACCAAGCTAGCGCCAACATAACCAGAGCTTCCAACTCTCACGCATTCACCGTGAGACACACGCAAACACTTTTCACACGCTCTCACCCCACACATCAATTTTCTCACGCACAGAAAAATCGCGAAGCAAAGAGGACACGGAGACCGACAGACTAGACAGAGCAGGTTAGTTATGATATAAAAAAATCTCAGCTCTCAGATTCTGTCAATTAAATACCGTTTTGGCGCTTGTAAATGTTACACGACAGATCCCTAGCGCATGTGAACCGATCATCTCTACTAGCTAATAGTAAAAAAATCACGAACACTGAAAGATACAGTAACGTTAGGCTACAACTTACCAAAATGTATTCCTCATACATAATATCGACCAATCAGTGTTTTTTATCATCGTGAAGAGGTCAATAACACAGCTGGAGAACAATTATGTCAGATTTACCTCAGGAAAGCCATTTAATAAACATAATATAGGTCACGTAGTTGGCAAGAAAAAAAGAGCAATAGAGATTGTGCTATGTGTACTATATTACAATACTGTATTTATGAACGTTATATACGTTTATCGAACAGCCTTCGATACATTTCTATGTTATAACTTCCCGAAAATCTACACAAACATATAAAACAAACTTCTAACGAAATACTAACAGCATCTTACTTACCAATCCAAACGAAATGTTGCAAGTTCGAAGTCAAACCTCATTTTTTTCATGTCCATTAGTTGTCTCCAGCGATGGAAAGCAGTGCCAATGTTTACTCTGGTTCTGTTCCTTTTTTATCATATTTTATTTGAATGTTGTAGTGGGCAGTAGGCTACTTTCCACACGATTGACATCAGGTTCAAGTACGCCCACAAGCCGTGCGAGTTATTCGTGTATTGCATGTTTGGCTGGTGGTTATGTTGCCGGCATACCGCCTCCCATGGCCGAAACTGGTATTACGACACCTGTCGGGCCGTGGCTATTAATGCTAATGCTAATTGAGGTTGATATCTCTGCAGCACTATAACTTGACATTTTTTTAATGACATCATCACCCTTATTTCTTTTCATTCTTTTGATGCATGTAGCTCATTTTTTGGATATTTTTACCTCAATTTTTACATAAGGCACCTTTAAGTAAAGTGTTACATATTGTTTTTACTGTAATAAAATCCTATGATTGAGAATAACGAGTGTAATTATGTGGATGCATAGTTTTTTCAAAATGTGCATAATTATAATGAAATATAAAGTATTTTCCCGCTGATAAGTGTTGTGTAAGGCTCTTTGGATAAAAGTGGCTGCTGAATGACATTTTAAAATGCATATATTTCAAATATTATATTTCTTTCCACAGCTCGTCTATGAATTTTTCCTGCGTTTTTTAGAGTCGCCAGACTTTCAACCAAACATAGCCAAGAAATACATCGACCAGAAGTTTGTGATGCAGGTACGGTGCTTGCGTTTGCCATTGAGAAATCAATGAATTGTTGGTGTTAAAAAGTAATATACTTATTCAATGTGAGAGTTTCTATTTCCTTGCATTAATATATTGTCAGTTTGCTGTATTTAATGCATTTATGTGTGTCACCCTCATTAATAATGTTAGTTTTAAAGGGTCACGAAACACCATTTTAGTTTTGAAAAATGCTACAAAAGTGCAGAACGAACAACAACAGTTATATTTTATTCTATTTTATATTAATGCTTACTGCACTTCACCATTACATGCAACAACATCTTTAAATATATTATACATGGTTGTGTAAGCTCACCGTAAATCACACAAATACATGCATGCATATTCTGTGTTGTGTATTAAGTTGTGTTGGAGATTCTACGAAAGAGAATGTATGCCCACACAGAAACTCTTATAAAGCATCTCTCACTTACTGTGAGAATAATTAAATAAGTCATCCATGTGCTATAGGTGTAAGAAAACATCACATCCTGTGATGTCGACATGAAAATAGCACAATAAAGCTAAAGCTAAATTATTTTTTTCCTACAATCAAAATGAACAGACATTTAGGATGTGCAGTAGAGCTGCACCATTCTGGATAAATCGACAATCACAATTTTCTTGTTTAAAATTGAGATCACAATTCTTGCAAGAGTCTCAACAGACAATTAACAAAAAAAATGGGTTGAGTGAACGATTCAATGACTCACTCGTAAAGACTTCACTTGTTTCATTACTGGATGAATCAGTGTTTTTGAGCGAATCTTTTGAGTGAATGATTTAATGACTCACTCATAAAGTCTTCACTTGTTTCATTACTGGATGAATCAGTGTTTTTGAGCTAATCTTTTGAGTGAATGATTCAATGACTCACTCATTAAGTCTTCACTTGTTTCATTACTGGATGAATCAGTATTTTTGAGCGAATCTTTTGACTGAATGATTCAATGACTCACTCATAAACATTTCACTTGTTTCATTACTGGATGAATCAGTGTTTTTGAGCGAATCTCTTGAGTGAACGATTCAATGACTCACTCGTAAAGACTTCACTTGTTTCATTACTGGATGAATCAGTGTTTTTGAGCGAATCTTTTGAGTGAATGATTCAATGACTCACTCATAAAGTCTTCACTTGTTTCATTACTGAATGAATCAGTATTTTTGAGCGAATCTTTTGACTGAATGATTCAATGACTCACTCATAAACATTTCACTTGTTTCATTACTGGATGAATCAGTGTTTTTGAGCGAATCTCTTGAATGAATGATTAAATGACTCACACATTTTTACAGTCTCTTGTCGCCACCTACTGGTGTAACGATGTAATGATACAATCTTTATTTGAAGCTTCAAGTTACTTTCAAAAGTGATTTACTCTATTTTGATCACCGTAGACATCAGTGTTTATATCCAAACTATAAACTTTTATACAAGTACTTCTGTGATTAATCTGAATTATTGCTAGTCAGAAATAATGAAACTGTGTGGTTGAAAAGAGTGTTTATGAAGCTGTTTCATATCCATACATGACAACGGCTCTCTCTGGATCAGAGCATAGATCTGAATGTGATCGGACTTGTCAAAGCTTTAATAGACAGAGTCGAATCACGTTTATTTGGGAATAAGTTCAGGTGTGTGTTTGAATCGAGATCGTGATCTTTTAATGATTAATCGTGCAGCTCTGATGTGCAACACACATCCCAGAAAATGTAGTTTAGTGTTTCATGTCCGTTTAATATTTCTTGTGCATCATCAAGATATTTCTGCATTGTTTGCATGATCACTGAAATTGACTAATTCAGCATTTTAACGGACTGATGTTTGATGTGTGATTTGATTGCAGCTCCTGGAGTTATTCGATAGTGAAGACCCTCGAGAGCGTGACTTTCTGAAGACGACTCTACACCGAATCTACGGAAAGTTCCTGGGTCTCAGAGCTTACATCAGGAAACAGATTAATAACATTTTCTATAGGTGAGACTCGTGAGATCTTAAACTATAACATCCAAATCATGAAATTATTGATTCAGATTGTTTTTACTGCCCAGATGGCCGGAAGAAATGTTGTTTCAGAGGCAGTTTGATGTTTTGATTTATTTATTTATTTTCTTTGGAATAATTGGTTTTAATGAAGTAAATGGAATCTAATTTGATTCAATGTAGAGCTTGCTGTGCGTGTTATGGGTTTTCTGTTATAATTATCGTTCTGCAGATTATCTGATTTTTATCTCCATGCAGGTTCATCTATGAAACGGAGCATCATAATGGAATAGCCGAATTACTGGAAATTTTAGGAAGGTATGACATTTTGTATTATTTTTTTTTATTTATAAAATATATTTCTGCTCTCAAATCTGATAGAATGGGCAACATTGAAGCTGACACACACACACACACACACACACACACACACACACACTTACTTTTGAGCAAGAGTTAATTTGGTGCAATATCATTGTACCAAATCTATGGAATCTTGTTTCTGCCTAAAATAAAAAAAGTTGTAAAAAAGATTTCTCATAATTCTGACTTTATATCTTGCAATTCTAAGTTTATATCTCACAAATTCTGACTTTTTTTTCTCAGAACTGTGAAATATAAACTTTTTTTCTCGCAATCCTGAGTTTATATCTAAATTGTTGGAATTGGGAGATGCAAAGTCGGGATTTGCAAGATGCAAAATCGGGATTGCGAGATGTGAAATCGGGATTGGGAAATGTGAAATCAGAATTGGGAGATGTAAAGTCAGGATTGGGAGATGTGAAATTGGGATTGGGAGATGTGAAGTCGGGATTGGGAAATGTGAAGTCAGCATTGGGAAATGTGAAGTCGGGATTGAGAAATGTGAAGTCATGATTGGGAAATGTGAAGTCATGATTGCGAGATGTGAAGTCGGGATTGCGAGATGTGAAGTCGGGATTGCGAGATGTGAAGTCGGGATTGCGAGATGTGAAGTCATGATTGCGAGATGTAAAGTCAGGATTGCGAGATGTGAAGTCGTGATTTCGAGATGTGAAATCGGGATTGGGAGATGTAAAGTCATGATTTCGACATGTGAAGTCATGATTTCAAGATGTAAAGTCGGGATTGCGAGATGTGAAATCGGGATTGGGAGATGTGAAATTGGGATTGCGAGATGTGAAGTCGGGATTGGGAGATGTGAAGTCATGATTTCGAGATGTAAAGTCGGGATTGGGAGATGTAAAGTCAGGATTGCGAGATGTGAAATCGGGATTTTGAGATGTGAAATCGGGATTTTGAGATGTGAAATTGGGATTGTGAGATGTGAAGTCATGATTTCGAGATGTAAAGTCAGGATTGCGAGATGTGAAATCGGAATTGGGAGATGTGAAATTGGGATTGCGAGATGTGAAGTCGGGATTGGGAGATGTGAAATCGGGATTGCAAGATGTAAAGTCGAGATTGCGAGAAATATCCAGAATTGCAAGATATAAAGTCACTATTATCTTCTTTCTTTTTTAAATTTTTTATTCCATGGCGGAAACCAGCTTCAATACAAATTCCTGTTCCTTGTTGAAATGGCAACTGATACGGCCTAACCTTAGGATAATGATCTACTTACTGGAAGTGATGTTTATAATGACATTGTTGGTGCCTTTCATCATGTTTTATAAGAGCGGTAAGACACTTGAGGCGGTGTATTGGTGGCGTCAAACCCTGCTTTACAGTTTTACAGTTAAAGCGCATGTTGGTCACATGTATTCTGCTGTCGACCTGTTCATATTATCGAGTCGGTCGTCTCTGTTTTAGTGTGTCTTAAACCTGAAAGCCTGGAGTTTGTGTAATTATGTAATTACATTATAAATAGGCTATAATGTAATTATTTGCTGTTTCAGAATAATCCATGTCTCTTTCTTTCTGTTTTCCACCAGCATAATCAACGGCTTTGCCTTACCGCTGAAAGAAGAGCACAAAATCTTCCTTTTAAAAGTTTTGTTACCTTTGCATAAAGTGAAGTCACTCAGTGTTTATCACCCACAGGTACGATCACTGTGTGTCTGCAAGTTCATACTGAATCTGCTCAATATTAAATGTGCTCGTCACATTTGGTTGTATTGTTATTTTTAAAAACATTTATGTTGTATTTTTTGTAACTTAAAATACATTTAGAAATAATGCAGAAGAACTGTTTTTAATGCTAACTAAGCACATTTTTATATATATATATATATATATATATATATATATATATATATATATATATATATATATATTTTTTTTTTTTTTTTTTTTTATATATAATATATATATTTTTTTTGTAATTGTAAAATGACAATTGTATTTGTCTTGTATTATTACTTTAATTCAGCACAAATTACATTACATTCTCATTAAGAAAGATTTTCATTGAGAAAAATGGGAATTACAAACAAACTCAAAAGTGAAACATCCATATGCATTACAGTAATGAGAATTTGGGGGGAAATTGTGCTAAATTATCATAAAAATAATGTCCTAATATTTAAAAAATAACTTAATGATTCTAAAAACAGCTTTATTTTCTTTTACCCAAAATCTAAAGTATTTGTGGTGCAAAATGAAGTGGATTTTAATCCTAATGCCCCTGATGTTGTGTTGTTTCAGCTGGCTTACTGTGTGGTGCAGTTTCTAGAGAAGGACAGCACACTTACTGAGCCGGTGGGTTTCAGCGCCACCTTGTGTTCACCTTCTGCATTCCCTCACCTCTGACACTGCTTATGCACATGTGTTTGTTGTTATTCCTGCTGAAAGAGAAGCAGAGCTGGTTGCCAGCATGCGCATGTTATTTTTGTGTGTTTTTGAAACGTTACCCCAAAAAATGTAAAAGCAAAAATGCAAGTTATTGCAAACTTTATTGTTACTTTAGAAACATAATGTATAAAAACATTTTATACATTTACATGTTTTGTTTTTAAACACTTTTTTATGTTTAATAACATAAATGTTAAAATAAATCTTTAAAAATGTAAAAAACAAACAAATGTTTTTACACTTAAACTGCAAACTTATTGTAAATTGTTACTTTAAAAACAGAAAAATGTAAAAACAAGGATGTGGTTAAACTTAAGTTATTGCAAACTTTATTGTTACTTTTAAAAACATAATGTATAAAAAACGTTTTATACATTTACGTTTGTTTTTAAATGCATTTTTTATCTTTAATAACAAAAATGTTTAAAGAAATCTTTAAAAATGTAAAAAAAACTAATGTTTTCACACTTAAACTGCAAACCTATTGTAAACTGTTACTTTAAAAACTAAATATTTTATATATTTACATGTTTTGTTTTTAAACACATTTTTGATGTGCACTTAAACTGCAAACTTATAAAATATTTGTTGTTTTTAAAGTAAATATTTACCATGTATTTACATGTTTTGTTTTTAAAGAAAATTTTTTATGTTTAATAACATAAATGTAAAAAGAAATCTTTAAAAATGTATAAAAACAAATGTTTTTAAACTTAAAACTGCAAACTTTAAATTATTATTTAAGTAATTTCTGCAAAACAAAAATGTTTTATATATATATATATATAAATTTTTTTTTTTTTACATTTATGTTTTTGAACACATTTTAATGTCAACAAAACAAATGTTAAAAGAAATCTTAAAAAATGTACCAAACCAACACTAACTAGTAATAACCAGCTTCATATTTTATGTGTTTTTCTTTCTCATCTTGTGTCCAGGTGGTGATGGCTCTTCTAAAGTACTGGCCAAAGACTCACAGTCCAAAAGAAGTGATGTTTCTGAACGAGCTGGAAGAGATTCTGGACGTCATCGAGCCCTCAGAGTTTGTGAAAGTGATGGAGCCGCTCTTCAGACAACTGGCAAAATGCGTCTCAAGTCCACATTTCCAGGTCTGCTCAAACTGACCGACACACACACTCCCAGTCGGAAGTTCTGGATCGGTAAGATTTTTAATGTCTTTGAAAGAGTCTCTTCTGCTCACCAAGGCTGCATTTATTTGATTAAAAATACAACAAAAAAACAGTAATATTGTTAAATATTATTACAATTTAAAAAAACTGTTTTCTATCTTAATATATTTTAAAATGTAATTTATTCCTGTGATCAAAGCTGAATTTTCAGCATCATTACTCCAGTCTTCAGTGTCACATGATCCTTCACAAATCACTCTAATTTATTTCAGGATTCTTTGATGAATGGAAAGTTGAAAAGAACAGCATTTATCTTAAATATAATCTTTTGTAACATTATAAATGTCTTCACTGTAACTTTTGATCAATTTAATTAATCCTTGATGAATAAAAGTATTGATTTATTTTATTTATTTCCCCCAAAAAATAAAATAAAAATTCTTACTGACCCCAAACTTTTGAACGGTAGTGTTTAATGTTACAGAAGCTTCTATTTCAGATAAATGCTGTTCTTTTCAACTTTATATTCATCAAAGAATCCTGAAATAAAAATGTAAATAACTGTTTTTAACACTGATAATAATCATAAATGTTTCGCATCAAATCATCATATTAGAGTGATTTGTGAAGGATCATGTGACACTGAAGACTGGAGTAATGATGCTGGAAATTCAGCTTTGATCACAGGAATAAATTACACTTTACTGTATATTCACATAGACAACAGCTGATTTACATTGGAATATTTCACAATATTACTGTTTTTTTGTTTTTTATTTATCAAATAAATGCAGCCTCGGTGAGCAGAAGAGACTTTTTTTTAAAACATTACAAATCTTACCGATCCAAAACTTTTCACTGGTAGTGTAACTGCAGAAAGCAATAAACAATAACATTAGTAAGCCAGACGTTAAAGCTTGTTAAAGAGGACGTATTAAGTCTTGATGATGTTCTCAGGCTCTACTAGAACAGGTTTTCCTGCTTGAATGTTGATTATTCTCCTCATATTCTCCATTGTTGCGGCTCCTCTCTTCCCAGTCTGTCAGTAACGCTCTGTTTACTTCCTGTCTCTATGAAGCCCCTCCTTCTGAAAAGCACACTGTGCTCTGATTGGTCGGCTGGATCAGTGTGTTGTGATTGGTCGAGCGCTTCGAGTGTGTTTGGGAAATGTCCCGCCCCTTACCATAACCGCCAGTTTAACACACTACTAACTAACTCAACCAGGCCCCGCCCCTTTATTCTGCGTATGAATTATTATAATGAGGAATATTGTGACGTGTTTGTAAACTCAAGACTACACTGGAGGCGTTTCAGGAGTTCAGAAACACTGACACTGATATAGAGAAGAACTCTCCTTTTCATCCTCAAACAGCAACATTACACACTAAAGAAAGATGAACACGGAGAAAAAGTATTTTAACTGATGGACACTATGAAACTGATGTTTCTAAAAGTAAGAACATCCCTATTTTAGTCATTTCACCTCATTTATGTGTGTGTGTGTGTGTGTGTGTGCGTGTGTGTGATCCTCAGGTTGCGGAGCGAGCTCTCTACTACTGGAACAACGAGTACATCATGAGTTTAATCAGTGACAACGCTGCGAGGATCCTCCCCATCATGTTCCCGTCGCTGTACCGAAACTCAAAAACCCACTGGAATAAGTGAGTCCCGCTGTTCACAAGTTCAGCTGCAGATTCTGCTAATTTTGGTTAACTAGCACCGGTTATTGAGAATATTGACTAACATGGTAAAAATGTCCCCCTGTAGTCAATAATTTTATCCCTTAAAAGTCATCTTTGATCACCGAAATTACATATTTAAACGTTTTCCTTGGAAAAAAAAGTCTTCTTGAATGTAACTCGACACTCTTGCCTCATTTAGTATACGTGGTTCTATGGATATGCAAATGAGCCCCGCCTCCACTCGCTCACTCAGCTCAGAGATCCACTGGTTGACGATCACACGTTGATCTGATTGGTTCTTTAAATTGATAAAAAGTGACAGTAAAGACGTTTATAATGTTACAAAACGTTCAATTTCAAATAAATGCTGTTCTTTTGAACTTTCTATTCATCAAAGATTCCTGAGAAATAAAATTTATCACGGTTTCTACAAAAATATGAACACGGATAATAATCAAAGCATCATATTAGAGTGATTTGTGAAGGATCATGTGACACTGAAGACTGGAGTAATGATGCTAAAAATTCAGCTTTGATCACAGGAATAAATTACACTTTACTGTATATTCACATAGAGAACAGCTGATTTACATTAGAATAATATTTCACTGTTTTTACTGTATTTTTCATAGAATAAATGCAGCCTTGATGAGCAGAAGAGACATATATATTAGTGCTGTATTAGTCAGTTTTACTTTAAAAGCGACTCAGTCCATCTACAGTGTTCAGCTTGTTTGATGAAGAGTTTCTGATGTTTTCATATGATGAATAAACAGCAGTTCCTCTTGCTATTCTTCAGGACGATCCACGGGCTGATCTATAACGCTCTGAAGCTGTTTATGGAGATGAATCAGAAGCTTTTTGACGACTGCACACAGCAGTTCAGAGCAGAGAAAAACAAGTAGGAAACATTTCCACACACTCACTCGGACTTTCACACACTCATCGGACTTCCACACGCTCACTCAGACTTTTACACACTCAGTCAGACTTTTACAGACTCACTCAGACTTATACACACTCAGTCAGACTTTCACACACTCAGTCAGACTTTCACACGCTCACTCAGACTTTTACACACTCAGTCAGACTTTCACACGCTCACTCAGACTTTTACACACTCAGTCAGACTTTCACACGCTCACTCAAACTTTTACACACTCAGACTTTTACAGGCTCACTCAGACTTTTACACACTCAATCAGACTTTTACAGGCTCACTCAGACTTTTACACACTCAATCAGACTTTTACACACTCACTCAGACTTTTACAGGCTCACTCAGACTTTTACACACTCACTCAGACTTTTACAGGCTCACTCAGACTTTTACACACTCAATCAGACTTTTACAGGCTCACTCAGACTTTTACACACTCAATCAGACTTTTACACACTCAGACTTTTACAGGCTCACTCAGACTTTTACACACTCAATCAGACTTTTACACACTCAGACTTTTACAGGCTCACTCAGACTTTTACACACTCAATCAGACTTTTACACACTCACTCAAACTTTTACACACTCAATCAGACTTTTACACACTCAGACTTCCACACGCTCACTCAGACTTTTACAGGCTCACTCAGACTTCCACACGCTCACTCAGACTTTCACACGCTCACTCAAACTTTTACACGCTCACTCAGACTTCCACACACTCACTCAGACTTCCACACGCTCACTCAGACTTTCACATGCTCACTCAAACTTTTACACACTCAATCAGACTTTTACACACTCAGACTTCCACACGCTCACTCAGACTTTTACACACTCAAACAGACTTTTACACACTCAATCAGACTTTTACACACTCAGACTTCCACACGCTCACTCAGACTTTCACACGCTCACTCAAACTTTTACACGCTCACTCAGACTTCCACACGCTCACTCAGACTTCCACACGCTCACTCAGACTTTCACATGCTCACTCAAACTTTTACACACTCAATCAGACTTTTACACACTCAGACTTCCACACGCTCACTCAGACTTTTACAGGCTCACTCAGACTTCCACACGCTCACTCAGACTTCCACACGCTCACTCAGACTTTTACACGCTCACTCAGACTTCCACACGCTCACTCAGACTTCCACACGCTCACTCAGACTTTCACATGCTCACTCAGACTTTTACACACTCACTCAGACTTCCACACGCTCACTCAGACTTCCACACGCTCACTCAGACTTTCACAGACTCACTCAGACTTTTACAGGCTCACTCAGACTTTTACATGCTCACTCAAACTTTTACACGCTCACTCAGACTTTCACAGGCTCACTCAGACTTCCACACACTCACTCAGACTTTTACAGGCTCACTCAGACTTTTACACACTCAATCAGACTTTTACACGCTCACTCAGACTTTTACACACTCAATCAGACTTTTACACACTCACTCAGACTTTTACAGGCTCACTCAGACTTTTACACACTCAATCAGACTTTTACACACTCACTCAGACTTTTACAGGCTCACTCAGACTTTTACACACTCAATCAGACTTTTACACACTCAGACTTTTACAGGCTCACTCAGACTTTTACACACTCAATCAGACTTTTACACGCTCACTCAGACTTTTACAGGCTCACTCAGACTTTTACACGCTCACTCAGACTTTCACATGCTCACTCAAACTTTTACACACTCAATCAGACTTTTACACACTCAGACTTCCACACGCTCACTCAGACTTTTACAGGCTCACTCAGACTTCCACACGCTCACTCAGACTTTCACACGCTCACTCAGACTTCCACACGCTCACTCAGACTTCCACACGCTCACTCAGACTTTCACACGCTCACTCAGACTTCCACACGCTCACTCAGACTTTCACACGCTCACTCAGACTTTTACACGCTCACTCAGACTTCCACACGCTCACTCAGACTTCCACACGCTCACTCAGACTTTCACATGCTCACTCAAACTTTTACACACTCAATCAGACTTTTACACACTCAGACTTCCACACGCTCACTCAGACTTTTACACACTCAAACAGACTTTTACACACTCAATCAGACTTTTACACACTCAGACTTCCACACGCTCACTCAGACTTCCACACGCTCACTCAAACTTTTACACGCTCATTCAGACTTCCACACGCTCACTCAGACTTCCACACGCTCACTCAGACTTTCACATGCTCACTCAAACTTTTACACACTCAATCAGACTTTTACACACTCAGACTTCCACACGCTCACTCAGACTTTTACAGGCTCACTCAGACTTCCACACGCTCACTCAGACTTCCACACGCTCACTCAGACTTTTACACGCTCACTCAGACTTCCACACGCTCACTCAGACTTCCACACGCTCACTCAGACTTTTACACGCTCACTCAGACTTCCACACGCTCACTCAGACTTTTACAGGCTCACTCAGACTTTTACACACTCAATCAGACTTTTACAGGCTCACTCAGACTTTTACACACTCAATCAGACTTTTACACACTCACTCAGACTTTTACAGGCTCACTCAGACTTTTACACACTCAATCAGACTTTTACAGGCTCACTCAGACTTTTACACACTCAATCAGACTTTTACAGGCTCACTCAGACTTTTACACACTCAATCAGACTTTTACACACTCAGACTTTTACAGGCTCACTCAGACTTTTACACACTCAATCAGACTTTTACACACTCAGACTTTTACAGGCTCACTCAGACTTTTACACACTCAATCAGACTTTTACACACTCACTCAAACTTTTACACACTCAATCAGACTTTTACACACTCAGACTTCCACACGCTCACTCAGACTTTTACAGGCTCACTCAGACTTCCACACGCTCACTCAGACTTTCACACGCTCACTCAAACTTTTACACGCTCACTCAGACTTCCACACACTCACTCAGACTTCCACACGCTCACTCAGACTTTCACATGCTCACTCAAACTTTTACACACTCAATCAGACTTTTACACACTCAGACTTCCACACGCTCACTCAGACTTTTACACACTCAAACAGACTTTTACACACTCAATCAGACTTTTACACACTCAGACTTCCACACGCTCACTCAGACTTTCACACGCTCACTCAAACTTTTACACGCTCACTCAGACTTCCACACGCTCACTCAGACTTCCACACGCTCACTCAGACTTTCACATGCTCACTCAAACTTTTACACACTCAATCAGACTTTTACACACTCAGACTTCCACACGCTCACTCAGACTTTTACAGGCTCACTCAGACTTCCACACGCTCACTCAGACTTCCACACGCTCACTCAGACTTTTACACGCTCACTCAGACTTCCACACGCTCACTCAGACTTCCACACGCTCACTCAGACTTTCACATGCTCACTCAAACTTTTACACACTCACTCAGACTTCCACACGCTCACTCAGACTTCCACACGCTCACTCAGACTTTCACAGACTCACTCAGACTTTTACAGGCTCACTCAGACTTTTACATGCTCACTCAGACTTTTACACGCTCACTCAGACTTTCACAGGCTCACTCAGACTTCCACACACTCACTCAGACTTTTACAGGCTCACTCAGACTTTTACACACTCAATCAGACTTTTACACGCTCACTCAGACTTTTACACACTCAATCAGACTTTTACACACTCACTCAGACTTTTACAGGCTCACTCAGACTTTTACACACTCAATCAGACTTTTACACACTCACTCAGACTTTTACAGGCTCACTCAGACTTTTACACACTCAATCAGACTTTTACACACTCAGACTTTTACAGGCTCACTCAGACTTTTACACACTCAATCAGACTTTTACACGCTCACTCAGACTTTTACAGGCTCACTCAGACTTTTACACGCTCACTCAGACTTTCACATGCTCACTCAAACTTTTACACACTCAATCAGACTTTTACACACTCAGACTTCCACACGCTCACTCAGACTTTTACAGGCTCACTCAGACTTCCACACGCTCACTCAGACTTTCACACGCTCACTCAGACTTCCACACGCTCACTCAGACTTCCACACGCTCACTCAGACTTTCACATGCTCACTCAGACTTCCACACGCTCACTCAGACTTCCACACGCTCACTCAGACTTTTACACGCTCACTCAGACTTCCACACGCTCACTCAGACTTCCACACGCTCACTCAGACTTTCACATGCTCACTCAAACTTTTACACACTCAATCAGACTTTTACACACTCAGACTTCCACACGCTCACTCAGACTTTTACACACTCAAACAGACTTTTACACACTCAATCAGACTTTTACACACTCAGACTTCCACACGCTCACTCAGACTTCCACACGCTCACTCAAACTTTTACACGCTCATTCAGACTTCCACACGCTCACTCAGACTTCCACACGCTCACTCAGACTTTCACATGCTCACTCAAACTTTTACACACTCAATCAGACTTTTACACACTCAGACTTCCACACGCTCACTCAGACTTTTACAGGCTCACTCAGACTTCCACACGCTCACTCAGACTTCCACACGCTCACTCAGACTTTTACACGCTCACTCAGACTTCCACACGCTCACTCAGACTTCCACACGCTCACTCAGACTTTTACACGCTCACTCAGACTTCCACACGCTCACTCAGACTTTTACAGGCTCACTCAGACTTTTACACACTCAATCAGACTTTTACAGGCTCACTCAGACTTTTACACACTCAATCAGACTTTTACACACTCACTCAGACTTTTACAGGCTCACTCAGACTTTTACACACTCAATCAGACTTTTACAGGCTCACTCAGACTTTTACACACTCAATCAGACTTTTACAGGCTCACTCAGACTTTTACACACTCAATCAGACTTTTACACACTCAGACTTTTACAGGCTCACTCAGACTTTTACACACTCAATCAGACTTTTACACACTCAGACTTTTACAGGCTCACTCAGACTTTTACACACTCAATCAGACTTTTACACACTCACTCAAACTTTTACACACTCAATCAGACTTTTACACACTCAGACTTCCACACGCTCACTCAGACTTTTACAGGCTCACTCAGACTTCCACACGCTCACTCAGACTTTCACACGCTCACTCAAACTTTTACACGCTCACTCAGACTTCCACACACTCACTCAGACTTCCACACGCTCACTCAGACTTTCACATGCTCACTCAAACTTTTACACACTCAATCAGACTTTTACACACTCAGACTTCCACACGCTCACTCAGACTTTTACACACTCAAACAGACTTTTACACACTCAATCAGACTTTTACACACTCAGACTTCCACACGCTCACTCAGACTTTCACACGCTCACTCAAACTTTTACACGCTCACTCAGACTTCCACACGCTCACTCAGACTTCCACACGCTCACTCAGACTTTCACATGCTCACTCAAACTTTTACACACTCAATCAGACTTTTACACACTCAGACTTCCACACGCTCACTCAGACTTTTACAGGCTCACTCAGACTTCCACACGCTCACTCAGACTTCCACACGCTCACTCAGACTTTTACACGCTCACTCAGACTTCCACACGCTCACTCAGACTTCCACACGCTCACTCAGACTTTCACATGCTCACTCAAACTTTTACACACTCACTCAGACTTCCACACGCTCACTCAGACTTCCACACGCTCACTCAGACTTTCACAGACTCACTCAGACTTTTACAGGCTCACTCAGACTTTTACATGCTCACTCAAACTTTTACACGCTCACTCAGACTTTCACAGGCTCACTCAGACTTCCACACACTCACTCAGACTTTTACAGGCTCACTCAGACTTTTACACACTCAATCAGACTTTTACACGCTCACTCAGACTTTTACACACTCAATCAGACTTTTACACACTCACTCAGACTTTTACAGGCTCACTCAGACTTTTACACACTCAATCAGACTTTTACACACTCACTCAGACTTTTACAGGCTCACTCAGACTTTTACACACTCAATCAGACTTTTACACACTCAGACTTTTACAGGCTCACTCAGACTTTTACACACTCAATCAGACTTTTACACGCTCACTCAGACTTTTACAGGCTCACTCAGACTTTTACACGCTCACTCAGACTTTCACATGCTCACTCAAACTTTTACACACTCAATCAGACTTTTACACACTCAGACTTCCACACGCTCACTCAGACTTTTACAGGCTCACTCAGACTTCCACACGCTCACTCAGACTTTCACACGCTCACTCAGACTTCCACACGCTCACTCAGACTTCCACACGCTCACTCAGACTTTCACATGCTCACTCAGACTTCCACACGCTCACTCAGACTTTCACACGCTCACTCAGACTTTTACACGCTCACTCAGACTTCCACACGCTCACTCAGACTTCCACACGCTCACTCAGACTTTCACATGCTCACTCAAACTTTTACACACTCAATCAGACTTTTACACACTCAGACTTCCACACGCTCACTCAGACTTTTACACACTCAAACAGACTTTTACACACTCAATCAGACTTTTACACACTCAGACTTCCACACGCTCACTCAGACTTCCACACGCTCACTCAAACTTTTACACGCTCATTCAGACTTCCACACGCTCACTCAGACTTCCACACGCTCACTCAGACTTTCACATGCTCACTCAAACTTTTACACACTCAATCAGACTTTTACACACTCAGACTTCCACACGCTCACTCAGACTTTTACAGGCTCACTCAGACTTCCACACGCTCACTCAGACTTCCACACGCTCACTCAGACTTTTACACGCTCACTCAGACTTCCACACGCTCACTCAGACTTTCACATGCTCACTCAAACTTTTACACACTCACTCAGACTTCCACACGCTCACTCAGACTTTCACAGACTCACTCAGACTTTTACAGGCTCACTCAGACTTTTACAGACTCACTCAGACTTTTACACACTCACTCAGACTTTCACAGACTCACTCAGACTTTTACACGCTCACTCAGACTTTTACACGCTCACTCAGACTTTCACAGACTCACTCAGACTTTTACACGCTCACTCAGACTTTTACACGCTCACTCAGACTTTTACAGACTCACTCAGACTTTCACAGACTCACTCAGACTTTTACAGGCTCACTCAGACTTTTACAGACTCACTCAGACTTTTACACACTCACTCAGACTTTCACAGACTCACTCAGACTTTTACACGCTCACTCAGACTTTTACACGCTCACTCAGACTTTCACAGACTCACTCAGACTTTCACAGACTCACTCAGACTTTTACAGGCTCACTCAGACTTTTACAGACTCACTCAGACTTTCACAGACTCACTCAGACTTTTACAGGCTCACTCAGACTTTTACAGACTCACTCAGACTTTTACACACTCACTCAGACTTTCACAGACTCACTCAGACTTTTACACGCTCACTCAGACTTTTACACGCTCACTCAGACTTTCACACACTCACTCAGACTTTTACACACTCACTCAGACTTAAGGGGGCCGCACACCGGACGCGCAGCTCAGCGCCGCGCCACGTCTAGGACAACTCTCACCTGAAAATCCGATAACATGAGCAATTTTCTGATTTCTGTAAATAAATATCAAACTAAATGTATATTGCAGCAAAGGGTTAAGTCCGTATATACATTAACTACGATTTGAGACACATAAATGTAAATTTAATATAAAACTATGTAAATGGCGCTCTGTGGCGCGGCAGGATTTTGAACACGGTCCTGAGCCGTTGCTGGGCGCCGTGGACAGACGCCGAAAGGCGCCGCCGGTGTGTGTACTCTCATAGAGAATAATGTGTTCGAATTTAAAAGACGTGGCGCTGCGCGGTGCGGCGCCGAACTGCGCGTCCGGTGTGCGACCCCCTTTAGACTCACTCAGACTTTCTTAGACTCACTCAGACTTTCTTAGACTCACTCAGACTTTTACAGAGTCACTCAGACTTTCAGACTTTTATAGAATCACTCAGACTTTCACACACTCACTCAGACTTTCACAGACTCACTCAGACTTTCTTAGACTCACTCAGACTTTCACAGACTCGCTCGATTTTTACAGAATCACTAAGACTTTCAGACTTTTATAGAATCACTCAGACTTTCACACACTCATTCAGACTTTCACAGACTCACTCAGACTTTCACACACTCATTCAGACTTTCATAGACTCATTCAGACTTTCACAGACTCACTCAGACTTTCACACACTCACTCAGACTTTCTTAGACTCACTCAGACTTTCACACACTCACTCAGACTTTCTTAGACTCACTCAGACTTTCACAGACTCACTCAGACTTTCACAGACTCGCTCGATTTTTACAGAATCACTAAGACTTTCAGACTTTTATACACTCACTCAGACTTTCACACACTCACTCAGACTTTCACAGACTCATTCAGACTTTCACAGACTCACTCAGACTTTCACAGTCTTGCCTGCTGATGCGTCTAAACTTTTCCTTTCTCTGTGAAAACTAGAGAAAAGGCGAAGTGGAAAGAGCGCGAGGAGGCGTGGATAAAGATCGAGAATCTCGCCAAATCAAACCCACAGGTAAACGGATCTGATACCGCGGTTTTACTCGTGTGGGAATGAAGACCTCAGTTCTGAGTCAGTCCCTTATAATAGACATTTTAACAGCATTTCAGTCATTCATTTCATAAATGTATTCCAGCTTCAGTTTCAGCATCTGTGACAGTTAATTACCACTTGAAAATCATTCATCAGTTCTTAATGAGCATTTTTAGTGCATTTTTGTGGTAATTAGCAACATATGACACCTGTAAACTGACTTAAGATTAAGGTTGGGAAACGAAAATCGAATACTTGAGGTCAGGAATCGGATACTTGTTATAAAATACAATTTTCGATTCCTCTTAATGATTCCTTTGTGAGCATTTCAATATGACTTTAAACCATTCAAGCTCGACAGACTCTGTTTTCTGTTTTCATGTGTATCAGTATATTGGATATGTGCAGCTCTTAAAGTGACAGCACTAATATTCCTGCTCTATAATAACACTAATATTCCTGCCGTCTCTATAATAACACTAATATTCCTGCTCTATAATAACACTAATATTCCTGCCGTCTCTATAATAACACTAATATTCCTGCCGTCTCTATAATAACACTAATATTCCTGCTCTATAATAACACTAATATTCCTGCTCTATAATAACACTAATCAAATGAGAAAACTCACTCGTTCTTGACTGAATAACTTTTGTAACTATATTTGTAATATACATTTTCTAATAAAGTGCAGTGTTATTTTACATTTACCCGAATATCTGAAAATATTAAAACACTGTTTATTTCACTCGTATCTTTGTTCAGTTGTATTTTATTGGTGCGATTTGCTAATTTTTTATTTGTTCTTTTTTAATTACTGAGTGTTTATTGTCTTTAATAATGCTTGAAATTTATATTAGTTCGGCTAGTTGGTTTTCTATGGTATTTTTAAACCACAGGCAAACGTTCCTTGTGGATTTTTGTTCCTGATATTCAGATACAATTAAATGTTTTGCAATAAGACAAAATGTGAATGATATCTAAGTTTTTTTTTTTTTCTTTTTTTTTTTTTTTTCTTATTGGAATCGAAATTAGAAGAATAGGAATCAATAAGCAGAATCGGAATCGTTAAAATTCAAACGATACCCAACCCTACTTAACATTATCAGCTCTTTGCATTGGACACAATATTGTCATAACTAATAATATGCATTTGTCTTTATTAGTTATTTTTGAAATAATTGTAATTATATATATGACTGTTTCTGCTTTAGTTCCTCATGTACATCGACTCCTCGAGTCTCAGCAGTCCGGTGGATATGGAGACGGACGGGCCGATGATTGATGATGTCATGATGCTAAAGAAGACCGTAGAAGAAGAAGCCACTCCGGTAAAAGCTCAGGGTTTTATAGAAGTCTCTCATGCTCAGCAAAGCTGCATTTATTTGATCAAAAATACAGTAAAAATTGTGAAATATTATTCCAATGTAAATCATCTGTTGTCTATGTGAATATATAGTAAAGTGTAATTTATTCCTGTGATCAAAGCTGAATTTTCAGCATCATTACTCCAGTCTTCAGTGTCACATGATCCTTCACAAATCACTCTAATATGATGATTTGACAGTCGGATTTTGGTTGATAAACTGATACATTGTATTGTTCATGATTCTTTGATGAATAGAAAGTTCAAAAGAACAGCATTTATCTGAAATAGAATATTATTTGTCTTTACTGCCACTTTTGATCAATTTAATGTGGCCTTGATGAATAAAAGTGTTAATATCTTTCTGAAAAATATATTTTTGAATGGCGGTGGACATCCTTACCTAATTCTGAAGGATTAAATTAATTGGTTAATGATGAACAAGTATTTTGTGTAGAGAATTTCATATTCTAATTTAAAGTCAGCATGAAATCAAATTGATTTACATGCGAGCGATTCATTCTGAAGTCGTCACATTTATTTCTACAGCGCTTAATAAAATACAGATTGTTTGAAAGCAGCTTCACAGTGATAAACAGAAAAAATATTAAATTCATAAACTTTTTTTTTCCTCCACCTCTGCTTCTGAAATTTCTTTTCTGCTTAAACAAGGCAGAGCGGGGAGTGAAAATATGAACCGATAACATAATAGTCCTACACTAGTGAATATTCTGTTTCACTCAGAAATTGATTTACTCTATTAAAATGGATTTATAATTTCCTCAATTCAAGATAAGGGGCAAAAATACCTCTGTCTTTTATATTTGTCATTTAATATAGTTAATATCACACAAAGAGTACAGTTTTTTTCCCTCCATATATCAGCATGATTACAAATGTGATTTTGATTTTCAATAAACAAGAAGTTAATATTAAGTGACGTACATGTTAGACACAGTATTGCCTGTTTTTCGCCAACGAAAATAGTTCCAAATAAAGACACAGGACTGTTTTGCGTCTCTGAGCGACTCACAGCGGTGTTTGAACGAATCGGTTGAAAAATGTCTTATTTATATATAGAATATGTATATGTATACTGAGTTTGGTTGGCTAAAAGCGTGGTTTGCTGTTGTGTGTGCTCAGCTCCAGCGAGACCAGCGTAAGGAACGGCCCCTGATGCGGCGCAAGTCTGAGCTCCCGCAGGACTCCTGCATGATGAAGGCCTTGGAGACGCACCGGCGCGCGGAGGACATGATCGGCCCCCAGGAGCCCCACTAGAGGACCAGAACCAAACCCAGTCTCGACCCGACGGCAGCGCGCAGGGCGGTGTGGCCCCGGTGTGACACACACACACTCTCACTCACACACTCACACACACACAGCCGGATCTGCCCTCCAGAAGCATCGCACCGGAGACCGTCCTCCACCCAGACCCTCTCCAGTCCTGTCTCTTTCTGCTTCGGCTTTCCTTCGTTCGTATGTACGTTCGTTTGTTCGTTCATATGGACGTTCGTTCGTATGTACGTATGTTCGTTCGTTCGTATGGACGTTCGTTCGTTTGTATGGACGTTCGTTCATATGTTCATTTCGTATGTACGTACATTCGCTTGTACATGCGTGCGTTCGTTCGTTTGTACGTATTCTTGTTCGTACGTACGTTTGTTCGTTGGTTCGTATGTTGGTTTCTTCTTTTAAGCTGTTGCGTGCCCGCGCCGACTGGAAAAGCAGGCGAGAGCGCTTGAACCGCGACTGCATTCGGAACGAGCAAACGATTCTCAGGTTGTTCGGAGGCCGAGAGAGCAGCGCTGCTTTTGTCTCGCTTTCTTTCGCCGTCTTTTAATGTGTGACGGTTCTTTGGCAATGAAGAGAATTCGCTCCTTACGTTTCTTTATTTTGTCCAGAAACTTGGCAATAAGTTCGTCCAGGGAGATTTGGGTTGTTCAAACAATGGTGAACGGCCTTACGTTGGTTAATCTCGTCCTCCAATCTTCGCTTTTTAACAGGCAATATTAAACGTTAACGTTTTCTGTGCGTTTTTTTTTTTTTTTTTGTTAAATCGACCAAGCCTTCATTTGCATAGTGCCTTTTTAGATAAAGGAAACCTTCTTTTATTTCTTTTAGCCTGAAATCTGCTACTTTGGCTTCACACACTTGCATTTTGCCCAACAAAAGTCAGAAAACCTTTCCTGATAAACTTGAACGACTTCCCGAATCCTCTCTGAACCATTGTTTGAACTTCCGCTTGGCCTGGTTGAGCTGCGGTGCGGTTCTCTGTTTGCGGTTTCCCCCGCACGTACGTGACGTGGTTTTAAGACGCTTGCAGGTTTTTTTAATCCTCGGCCCCGCGTGAGCGTGATGTTCGATTTGAATGTGCAGATTTAAATAGATATAGATAAATGTATTATTTTTTTCTCTCTCCCAACCTTTTTCTGTTTTTAATTTAAATTCCTTCCTCTAATCTTTTGGCTGTAGTGCTAGAAACTGTGGAAGCCGCCACAGAATAAACAATAAAAAAGGTAATTGCGACTTTTTATCTGTCAATTCAGTTTTTTTAATCTCTCAATTCTGACTTCACACACAATTCTAACATTATATCTCCTAATTATGTGTTATAAAGTCAGAATTGCGAGATATGAAGTCAGAATTGCATGTTTGTCTCTCAATTCTGACTTTATAATATGCAATTCTAACTTTATATCTCCCAATTATGTGATATAAAGTCAGATTTGCAAGATATAAAGTCAGATTTGCAAGATATAAAGTCAGAATTGCGAGATATAAAGTCAAAATTGAATTATCTTAAAAAAAAAATGTATTCTGTGGCGGAAACAAGCTTCCATAGAAAACTAAAAACACGAACAGCCTCTGAAAGATTATTCCTCCGGTGTCGAGAGCATAACTGGAAGCTTTTATTGTGGTGAATTTCACTTTCCGTTTCATTTCATGAGAGAAAAATACAACTGCGAAGTGTCCTTTCGTGCGCGTCCCTCTTCTAAATGGCTTCATCTGATATTGTACATATTATGTACTGTTATGATCCATCTATTATTGAATGGTAGATCTCTTATTTTGTACAAATTTTCTTGTGTACAGATGAAAACCGTTATTAGCCACTTGCAGACAGTTGGTATTTGACAGACTTCTGTAACTGCGTTAGAAATCTTGTAGAAATCTTCTAATGTTTTTATTTTTATTTTTTATTTTTACTATTTGTAATTGAGAACTTTTCTGTCTCTGCATTCAGCTGTCTGATGAGATCATCATAAAATAGCCTTCATATGTGCTTTTCTCCAAATCTCAAGTGGTATATGTCTATATACAGGAAATAAAGAAAACGTGTTTTATATTTTCATCTTAGAAGAACGATGTTCGTTGTTTTCTGTTGAGTGTGTGCGTTTCTATTGGCTTGGGCTATTATATTTGACCACTAAAGAAGCTTTTGAAGAATATTGTCTGATAATCTTTAGGTATTATCACTTTTAGTTCGATTGCATGCTTTAGATTTTCATTTACTCAAGTGTCGGAGTGCATTAATGACGCATAACTTTATAGAAGCTCCTCATAAATGGGACTGAAAATAAAAGAGGGTGGTGAACATTTAATTAATTTACATACATTTTTGTAACATTTCAGTGGTGATTCTAACGGGAACTTAAAAGTGCTTAATTGACGTAAACATTGTACAATTCAAAAAAATCTTCCTTTTCATAACATAGTCTTTTGTTGATTATTATAAAATGTATTTTAATGACTTTTAATCTCAGAATTGCGAGATATAAAGTTGCAATTGCGAGTTATAACGTCAGAATTGCGAGTTATAACGTCAGAATTGGGAGAAATAAAGTAAATTGCGAGTTATAACGTCAGAATTGCGAGTTAACGTCAGAATTGAGAGTTATAACATCAGAATTGCGAGTTATAACGTCAGAATTGCGAGTTATAACGTCAGAATTGGGAGAAATAAAGTAAATTGTGAATTATAACGTCAGAATTGCGAGTTATAACATCAGAATTGCGAGTTATAACGTCAGAATTGGGAGAAATTAAGTAAATTGCGAGTTATAACGTCAGAATTGCGAGTTATAACGTCAGAATTGGGAGAAATTAAGTAAATTGCGAGTTATAACGTCAGAATTGCGAGTTATAACATCAGAATTGCGAGAAATAAAGTAAATTGTGAATTATAACGTCAGAATTGCGAGTTATAACGTCAGAATTGGGAGAAATTAAGTAAATTGCGAGTTAACATCAGAATTGGGAGTTATAACGTCAGAATTGCAAGTTATAACGTCAGAATTGGGAGAAATTAAGTAAATTGCGAATTATAATGTCAGAATTGCGAGTTATAACGTCAGAATTGGGAGAAATTAAGTAAATTGCGAGTTATAATGTCAGAATTGCGAGTTATAACGTCAGAATTGGGAGAAATTAAGTAAATTGCGAGTTATAATGTCAGAATTGGGAGAAATTAAGTAAATTGCGAGTTATAATGTCAGAATTGCGAGTTATAACGTCAGAATTGGGAGAAATAAAGTAAATTGCGAGATATAACGTCAGAATTGCTAGTTATAACGTCAGAATTGTCTATGAAAGATTAATTTCTGCTTTATAGAAGCTCCTCAATAATTGGGGCTGAAAAATAAAAGTGGGTGATGAACATTTAATTAACATTTCAGTGATTCTAATGGGAACTTAAATGTGCTTAATTGACGTAAACATTTTACAATTCCAAAAATCTTCCTTCTCTTCTCTTAACATAACATAGGCTTTTTTATTATTATAAAATGTATTATTTTAATTTTAAAGTCAAGGATTTTGTGTGATCCACCCTTTCATTAAAATAGCACACAAAGATCATTATTTAGTGTTTTCAAGCAATACAAACCAGGGTTATTATAGTTAACACTAAAACTTTGTTACTTGAAATAAAATAAATGTTAACTGAAATAAGTATATTCATTTATGTACACTAAAATAACCAAAACTGAAATGAACTACATACAAATGAATACATTAAACAACTAATACAAAAATGACAAAAACACAACATAGTTATTAGTAAAAATTCCTGAAGTATGAAAAAGTATTTAAACAAAAACATTAAAAAAATGTATTAAAGTAGTATCTCAATGATGATAAAATATCGTAAAGTCCTATATATATATATATATATAGTCTATATGTGTGTATACCGGAATATAGTGTTTTCCTCCTGCTGTCAATCATTCTTTAAGTTCACCAAAAAATTAACTTTAGTATTGTGTTAGTATTAGACGTTCCTCAGTCGCCAACTTTTTATTACATTTTTGGGTGAACTGTTCCTTTAAATTAATAAATACTTTTTTTTTTCTTTTCTTTTTTCGGGCTGGTCACCTCCAATAAAAATTAAATAATAAATTCATGGATAACAATTCAAAATAAGACTTTCTTTGTTATTAATATTTCCATGTGACTTTCAACTTTCAAGTTTAATTTCTTGTACAATTTTTGGGTTTTCAAAACTGCTAAAAAGAAGCTTCAACAACATTGTTTCAGCTACAAAAATGAACTAAATAAAAATATATTTGTGTTCATGAGACATGCGTGACCTCAGACTGAGAGGAAAGGGTTTGTGCCGAAGGAAGCCGCTTCGTAAATGTCAAACATTTGCATTTGTAGAATTGAGTTTGTACGTTTAATTCCTTGTAATGTACAATTTGGGGGTTTTCGAACCGCTGAAAGAAGCTTCAACAACAGCTGAACAGAAGGAAAAGGGGGAATAGAGGCTCGGAAGAATCCCAGGAAAAAGGACAGAAATCTTCGACTGGACAAAGTGAATCCCAGTGAAGGATCGAGTCCGAGAGCGAGACGTTCGTCTTCAGAGACACAGGTGACGCATCCCTGCATCAGTGGAAGTACTGTACTGTTATTAATAATTACTGTACTGTTATTATTTCAGGAGTGATTTACTGATACATGTGAAAGAGTTGAACAGGCTGAATGAAAAGCTCTTGTTAAACGTGAGGATAAAAGGTTTGATTATGGATAAAACTCAATATGTGTTTGATGCACAATATACAGTCAAACCAGATATAATTTCTGATGTTTTTCACTAGTGTGATCAGGACACTATAGCTCATTAATGTAAGAGAGGAGAGCAGAATACAGTAAACTGAGACATATTATACCCAGATATTCTTCATACAGAGACTACCAGTGACATAACCTAACCCTAACCCTACCAGTGACATAACCTAACCCTAACCCTACCAGTGACATAACCTAACCCTACCAGTGACATTTATAAACATTTGGGACACTTTGAGCTGATCATGTTTTGCTGAAGTGTGTTTTCTTTAAAGGAGAAGTTCACTTTTAAAATGAAAATTCTGTCATCATATACTCACCCTCATGTTGTTTCAAACCTGTATGAATTTCTTTCTTCTGATGAACAGAAAGGAAGATATTTAGAAGATTATCAGTAACCAGACAGTTTTTGGGTCCCAATGACTTCCATAGTAGGAAAAAAAATACTATGGAAGTCAATGGGACCCAAAAACTGTCTGGTTACTGATAATCTTCTAAATATCTTCCTTTCTGTTCATCAGAAGAAAGAAATTCATACAGGTTTGAAACAACATGAGGGTGAGTATATGATGACAGAATTTTCATTTTAAAAGTGAACTTCTCCTTTAATTGCTAATGCTCTTTTTACACACAGACTGAACACAATGAAGCATTGCTTGGTGATTGGTTGAGCTAAACTGGTATTATCTAATTGTGTAGTATATTCAACATAATTCATGTGTGAGACAGTCTAACAGAAGGACGGACAAAACCAGTCAAATATCCACTGAGTTCATAACTCTGAGTTCTGCTCATATTTATCACCATTATAGTGAATAAACTGATAATGTGAGAAGTGTTGAAGGTCTGAATAAATGTGTGTTTGACTGTATAAACCAAAGGAAACGAGAGAAGGTGTTTTAGGTGTTTTCTGCATAATTTAGAGTCCACAGTCGATCTGATAATACAGAACGAAAGAGTGAAGAATTTGTACATATTTTGCTCATAATCCCCACTGATATTACATATGAAGTCCACTTGTGTTGATTTGCAGACGCAGTTCTTCAGTGTGACAGTAGATGGAGCCAGAACCCTCGAGACTGCAAGAACCCGGACTGGATCAGTGAGTCAGAGGAAACGCATCTAATACTCGACATGTGTAGATGTTCATGCTAACACTGAGCAATACGCTTCGTAAGATTTAAACTACCATGAACTAACACTGAGCAATACAGCATTTATTCATCTTTGTTCATGTTAGTCCATTAACTAATGTTAACAAATACAACCTTTGATTTTTATAACGTATTAGTAAATGTTGAAATTAATGTTAACTAAGAATAATAAATGCTCAGTTCATGTTCACTAATGAACCTTACTGTAAAGTGTACACTATTAAAAATAAAGCTTCTTAATGGCATTAATGGTTCCATGAAAAACCTTTAAAATTCATGAAACCTTTCAATCACAATAAAGGTTGTTTAGAGTTTTTTAAATGCTCTTCACACCAAGAAAAAATGGTTCTTTTAAGACATTGTTTTCTTCTATGGCGTTGCAAGCGTTATTTTTAAGAGTGTAAAGGAAACCAAACCAACAAGATCAAATTTACCTGACGAACATTTCAAACATTCAGTTTACTTTTTAGCACTTGATATCAATATAAAGTCTGGATCCAGAAGAAAATCCAGCGGAGAATCACTGGCGCTGGTCGATATAAGCAAGACGATCAAATACTATACATCACGTTTAATCGCGAGTTGGGAACCATATAAAGCAAGTTACACTGCAAAGGAAATCTAAGGACTGAAACGTTTTCTTTGTTTGACTTCTGCTCAAGATAGATTTTTTTGAATGGAATAATCCGTGTGTTTGTTTTAGTCTTAAAGGGATAGTTCACTTTGAAATAAATTTTTGATATGTTTTAGCTTACCTCAAGGGCATCCAAGATGTAGGTGTCTTTGTTTCCGCAGTAGTTTCAATTTTGATATTTTTAGGTCAAACCGTTCTTGTCTGTCAGTCATATAATGCAGGTCGATGGTCACTGTCTCAAAACACAAGCACAGAGTCCAAATGAAACAATTCCCCATCATAAGTACACATTGATGGCCTAAGACACGAAACGAGCGGTTTGTGTGAGAAAACGAACAGTATTTATATCGTTGTTATCTCTTGAAAACAGCACACGTCCAAATGATCTGACGGCGCGGGCGGGTATAGATATATACATAGATGTCGCCTTGGCTACGGTTTCGTTCCAATGAACTGCAGTAGCCAAGGCGACATCTATGTATATATCTATACCCACCCGCGCCGTCAGATCATTTGGACGTGTGCTGTTTTCAAGAGATAACAACGATATAATTACTGTTCGTTTTCTCACACAAACCGCTCGTTTCGTGTCTTAGGCCATCAATGTGTACTTACGATGGGGAATTGTTTCATTTGGACGATGGGGAATTGTTTTAATTTGGACTCTGTGCTTGTGTTTTGAGCCAGTGACCACAGACCTGCATTATATGACTGACAGACAAGAACGGTTTGACCTAAAAATATCAAAATTGAAACTACTGCGGAAACAAAGACACCTACATCTTGGATGCCCTTGAGGTAAGCTAAAACATATCAAAAATTAATTTCAAAGTGAACTATCCCTTTAAAGTCCCCCTGTAGTCAATCATTTAATCCCTTAAAACTATTATTGATCACAAAAATGACATAATTAAATATTTTATCCTTGAATTTTGCCTTAAAATATATTGAATGTAACTCGACACCCTCACCTAATTTAGTATGCGCGGTTCTATGAATATGCAAATTAACCCCGCCTCCACTCACTCACTCAGCTCAGAGATCCACTGGTTGACGATCACACGTTGATCTGATTGGTTCTATGAATATGCAAATTCACCCCGCCTCCACTCACTCACTCAGCTCAGAGATCCACTGGTTGACGATCACACGTTGATCTGATTGGTTACAAGGTAGTTTGTGACGTCAGAAACACCAGCGATTTCAAAGCGTGTGTTTGAGACTGTCTTTGGTTCACTGCAGTTTTAAGGAGGAAATACTCAGCAATGGTGTCGACTTATGAACTTACACATGATTTGTCTTAAAGCGAAACACTGAGTGTCTCAGATTCCCTTGCCAGTCAAGATTCCTGAAAGGATCTCTCACTACTTCACATTCATTAGTTTCCACACCAACTTATTAACATAATAATTCCTTTATCATCTCTAGCTCACGATTCATAACCATCGTCCTGTAAGTGAAATCTTACATAAAGCTATTAAATATAATTCTGTTCAGTTGCTTAGACCTTTTTCAAAGTAATGTCTCACTGCATTTACTAAACCCTGATAAATCTCTAGTGCTTTATTTCTTTTCTTCAAAGTCTTTATTCATCTTTCTTTTATTACTCGTGTGCTTTTACATTTTCTCTCCGGCACAATAAAACAGAAGTTTGATCTTCACGTTAAAACGTCATTGATTGCCATTAATTCTGTCAGGAACAAACTCAGATTTAAGTACTGATTTACCTTCAGTCTAGTGCAGATGTTATGGTGCAGTTTGAGTGTTTTGGTCCTTTCTATAGTTTTGAAAGTATAGTTTGGATTGGGTTCAGATTGAGTTGTTTCATGCTGATTGAACTTTAGAGAAGCTGGCCTCACAAGTGCACATCATCTCTGCTTAATAATGTCTTTTGAAACAGTTACATTTGTAGTGTTTAGTTTGTAAATTTAGTTTTGTAATGTGCAATTTTTGGGTTTTCAATCTGCTCTGAAAAATAGGTTTGACAACATTGTTCAGATAAAAAAAAATCTCAAATAAACTTAAATATTGTAATTGCAAAACAAAAAATGAAGATGAAGATGTGCAAATCAGGGTTATTATTGACAACTAAAAAAAATATTTTCATTACTTGAAATAGAATATTAAAAACATTATTTAAGCTGGCTGCCAAAGGCAACATTTATTATTGTTTATTTTAAGTTGAAGTACTAAAATAACTAAAACTGAATGTCTATACAGACATTTAAAAAAACTAAAACAAATAGAAATTACAAAACAGTTCAAATGAAAAATTGAATAAACAATTCAAATGAAAATAAATAAAATCTAATTCAAATTTGAGCAAAAACTATACTGTAAGTGTATCAATGATAGTTAACACTTGTGCAAATATTAACATAATTTATATATATATATATATATCAATGATACTAAAGTAACACTGGGGAAAATATGACAACTTGAATTCCTTGGGATAAAAATCATCACATGAAATAACACTGGGGAAAATATGACAATTTATATTTCTTGGGATAAAAATCATCACAATGGGATGGCAACAAGCATCAGAATCCTGTCTGACCAATCAGATTCAGGTGAGATCAACCAGCATATCCCTGATGCTGAATATTTGTAAAAAAAAAGTGTGTGTGTGTGTGTGTGTGTGTGTGTGTGTGTGTGTGTGTGTGTGTGTGTGTGTGTGTGTAACGACTCGTTCTCCATCTCAGAGTCTCATTTTCCCTGTTTCTCAGGTCTGAGAGCGTTCCTCCCGTGTCTCGTTGGGAGAGAGGCATCATCCCACGGGAAGAGACACGAACACAAAGCCTGGAGTCTCTGTGTGTCTCGGGTTCAGTCTAGGTGACCCAGACCTGCATCAGAGAGCCTGTATCTCAGTCAGAAGAGCTTATCTCGACCTACTTTCGGCTTGATGCTTATGCCATGGCTTTTAGATGTGCTTATTTGGACCTTGACACTAACACTGGGTCTTCTGAGGTGAACTGGGAAACGTGACCGCGAGTGGAAAAACCTGCAGCTCTCGATGACTCATGAAGTGTTGCCGAAAAAAAGGATGCACAATTAAGTGTCGCGTCATCGCTCAGCACACATTAGCGTTTACGCTGCTTTAGCTTGTCGTGAAATGCAGAAGGCACCAGCGTTTGTGTGTGCGTATGCCTGGAGGAAAGACAAAATACTCCTGTCATGACGAGTCTCTGAGTGTTTGCCACGGTAATGGATATGACAGTGTTGATATGTTTGTTCTTGGCAGAATAGATCTGCTACGCTGCGGATGATGATGATTTCTTCCAAAACAAACAAACAAATAAAATGAATTATTGTTGCTGTTTCTTTTCACTTCAAAACTAAAAATAACATTCCGTCTTTTTTAAAACAAAACATAACAAAAAATAATAAAACAAAACAATCAAACAAACATAAAACAGACAAAAAATGAATTATTGTTGCCGTTTCTTTTCACTTCAAAACTAAAAATAACATTCCCAGTCTTTTTTGAAATGTAACAAAACAAAACCAAACTCAAATAATATGAATTATTGTTGCCATTTCTTTTTTCTTAAAACTAAAATTAAACATTCCTTTTTTCTTTTTGCTGCTGTGATTATTGCTGCTATCAGTCTGGTATTTAATAATGTTCTCAAAACGTTAATATGAAAACATTATTTATACATAGTTGTTGTTACTTGTTACAATATACATAGTTGTGACTTGTTACATTATTTATATATACGTAGTTGTTACTTGTTACATTATTTATACATATTTGTTGTTACATTATACATAATTGTTACTCGTTATACATATTTGTTGTTACTTGTTACATTATTCATATTTGGGTTACGCTTTACAGAATTACAGTGTAATTATATATTTAAGTGCTGAGTAATATTAATTAACTACATGTACTTTAGGGTTAGGGTTTGGTTGAGGGTTAGTTGCATGTAATTATGCATAATTTACTGTTATTACTATGGTAAGTACATGTAACAAGGACACTGTAAAATAAAGTGTTACCCATATTTGTTGTTACCTGTTACATTATTTATACATAGTTGTTGATACTTGTTACTTTTGATCGTTCTTTTTAGTATTATTTTAGTTTTTACTTCAAAATGTAACATTTAATTAATTGTTACTTGCTGTTTTTTGTAATTTACTAGCGATTTCTGAGTGAAATGTTTTTCTACACCAATTATTTTTCTTTGAATACCAGCTATTTACTTACATGTGTTTGTCTTATTTCTCCTCAGGAGTTTGAGCAAACCCTTCCTGAGGGAAAGTCCTGAAGGAATAATCCTCTACACTGATCTCCACATTAGCGATCTACAGTTGCAACAGTGGAAAATGTAACCAAAGCAACTTTGGCTTTACATAATGTCCGATTAGACTCGCCAAGCTTTATGAATTCACTCATTTAGCTTTCTCTCAGGCCTGTGTCCTCTTAAATAGCTCGTCATTTTGACATTATTTCCATTTAACCGCCTCGTTTCATATTTACAGTAAATAAATTGACATGCCCTGTATTTTAATTTTCTGGATGCCTAGTTCAACACAATATTTTGTAGACCTTGAAACCCTCTGACAGACATTTGCACAGTCGCTATCAAGTGAACGGCCTTTGAATGGACTTTCAAACGACTGAGATTTATCAGACACATCAGAAACACACATTTGACTGCCCTAGTTCTGCAGTCTCCACTAGGAGGCGCTCTTTATATGTCCACCTGCCTCTCAACAGTGCTGCTTTATTTTAATTCTCATGTCAAATCTACAGTCTTCAGGCACTTGGACTGCACCCTTTTCCAGAGCCTATACTGTGGGAATCTTGGAAGTCGGTGGTATTCCCAGAATGCTGCAACTTCCCAGTTTTCAGTATACTTGTGCATTCCCAACAAATGCACTTTCCAAGATGTTTTGGCGAGGTAGGTGACGTAACAAGACTGGGAATGAGGCGTTCGTGAGTCGACTGGAAACTGCTTTGTCTGTTGTGTGTTGCGCCACTGGTGACCCCGACGGTGGAGGTCAGGACATGTTAAATGCCAAATGATCTTTTGATAGATGACTAAAGAAACGAGTATGGAGCAGTCCCGTGTGGTTTGGCTGTGTGGGAGGTTTAAGGGGTTTTCAGAAGTCAAGGTGTTCTCGTAAATATAAAGCTCATAAAATGGGTTTAAAAGACTGGAGAACCTCCAGGTCTATGGTTGTCTAGATAACTATTTTAGTTATGTCAGTTATATTGCTGTTTATAGCCAGATGCATATCCATGAACACCACAATAATACACCAATGTGGGGGAGAACCTGATTTAGGTAATTGTACAAGTGTTGGTTTGCCAAAATTGTAAATGTGTGTAGACCGTTTGTCATCAACCTTCAGCACAAAGCTGAATACACAGTTATGCTTGTGGACATGCAGTACATGCTCAAAGATCTGACTCCATTAAACACACAATGTTAGTGATTAGTTCTTAGTGGTTTGTTTTTGGATTTGTGGGAGGAATGTGGGAACGCTGTTGATGTTTGTTGGGTCAATGACATGGAATTTGTGTTTTCCAGCAAAAAATAGTGAAACATTCTTAATTTACTTGAGAATCAATGTAACTCATGCTATAAGTATAATATCTTTTTGCAAAAACAAATATTTAGATGTACAGTTTTTTTTTTTTTTTTTTTGTGATGTTAAAAAAAATGAAACAAAAATAAAGCATATCAGAACTTTTGCACCTTTAATGTAAAGATTACAGCCACTCAAAACCAAAGTGATGCATTTCAGAGAAAGAACAAAAAACTTGGAATAACCACATGCATAAGTGTTCACACCCCTAAACTAATGCTTAGCTGAAGCTTGTTCTCATGCTCATATTTTAATGGTTTAATCGAACTTGTACGGTCATTAAAACAAACGTCAATTTTGGCCGTTACTGTATCAGCTTGACTTAACCAATCAGATCAACGTGTGATCGTCAACCAGTGGATCTCTGAGCTGAGTGAGTGAGTGGAGGCGGGGCTCATTTGCATATTCATAGAACCAATCAGATCAACGTGTGATCGTCAACCAGTGGATCTCTGAGCTGAGTGAGTGAGTGGAGGCGGGGTGAATTTGCATATTCATACAACCACGCATACTAAATGAGGCAAGGGTGTCGAGTTACATTCAAGATTTTTAAGGCGTGAAGAATAATTTTTCAAGGATTTTATTTTAAATGTCATTTTGGTGATCAGAGATGAGTTTAAAGGGATACAATGATGCAGGGGGACTTTAAGGAACAAAAGTAAAATTCTGTCATTTATTTACACCCCATGTAATCAAACCCGTATATTGTATACTTTTCCTGTCTTCAGAGCTTTTCCATGCGGACAGAAGAACCAGTGGCGTCTGCCATTCATCAAACCTTCAGCCGAATGGAGAATGAATGTATTTTAGTCTCTTCCTCACACAAAGTTATCATGTGGCTTTTAAAGGTTTGGAATATAGTGCTTAAATTGAATGTTTATAATTTGTAAAGCATAAAGTGTATGTAATGTTATTTTGCAATACTTTTATTGTCCTAGTATGGTGATGTTTTTGTCTTTTCTGTAGCTTGACGGACTGTAAATCCAAAAATAAATATAGTTACATATACAGCATACAGTTAAAAACATACCTAAAATATATTTAAGTGCAAATAAACACGTAAAAAAAAAAACTTCAAGCATATTTTTCTAAAAATATATTTTTTTGAAAATATACTAAAGTACCATTTTAAACAATTTGTACAATTTTAAAGCCTGTTAAAAGTTGTATTGTGAAAATAGGTAAAAGCATGATGCTAATATACTTTTAATATATTTAAAGATAGTAAAAAAAAAATCCATTTGTATGATAATGAAAAACAAAAAGCTGCAGGTAACCAGAAAACATGTCCGTCTTTATCTTTCCCGTCCGGTACTTGAACATCTTTATTTCGAACTACTAGAAAGAAAGAAACGCATAAATGAAATATACAAACGACTAAATAAACAAAACAACATTTCAACATAATACTCAACCCGTTCGTAAAGGGATATGCTATTAAATGCCACCAAAACCAAAAATCAAGCACACCATTTAAAATATTACAAAAATACAAAATCAGTTTACATCCTACTCTATCTAGCTATTAAGATAATAATAAAAGTAATGTAAAAATCAAGCAGCATTAACGGTAACACTTTATTTTACAGTGTCATTGTTACATATGTTACATGTAGTTGCCATAGTAATAACAGTACATTATGCACAATTACATGCAACTACCCCTCAACTAAACCCTAATCCTACAGTAAGTACATGTAGTTAATTAATATTACTCAGTACTTAAATATATAATTACACTGTAACAATGACACCTTAAAATAAAGTGTAACCCACATTTCTTGTACCTTTTTTAAAATCCCAACATGTTCACACTGCATATGTCAGTGACGTGTAGATATGTTTAAAGGGGTCATATAATGGTACATGCACTTTTGTACTGAAGTGTGTGTTGGCAGTGCCTGTACACAACCATCATAAAATGATAAAAATCCATCCAGTGTTTTTTTTAATCTTCTTATGTTTCCCCGTCTCAAATCAAGCCGTTCGATCTTGTGACGTCACACGGTCAGACGCCCCTCCCACGATTGTTGATTGACAGCAGCGTTTCGAAGCAGACCCGCCCTGAGCGAGCTGTCAATCATAGTCCGCCATAGTTGATACGCTGGAGCACTGTCTGTGAGCAGAATGGCGTCTCAGTGATTGTGGTGTTCTCGGGTGTAATAACGAACACAGCATCATGTTGATGTTCCTAAAGCCGAACCGCTGAAGACGCAGTGGCTGAGTGTGTTTTCGAAGGGAATATTCCCCACGATCAACGTCAATGCTTTCATGTTTGCCCGAATCATTTCTCACACCAGACTGCTTTACAAACGAGGGTCAGTATAAAGCTGGTTTTGCTAAGAAGCTGCTCCTGAAAAAAGGATCGGTACCAACTATTCCTGTTCCTGCTGCACCTCCAGAAGAAGAAGTGAGTGTAACGTTTTATTAATCTTTATATTAATCTTTGCAAATCGCTAGCTGCACGCTTCACGATGAATGCGGCTGTTTACACTCAGGGTACATTACGGCATGTTTTCTATGTACGACGTTCTCAATATAATTTATAATCCCACGTTTATAATGAACAACGCGATATGGTTATTGTGTTATTATTAAAAACGGTGTCCGCACAGAACAGAGGGGCGGGGGGAGCAAAGCTCATTATCATTTAAAGACACATGCACTGAAACGGCGTGCTGAAAACAGCTGTTATTGACCAGGTAAAATGAGTGTTTTCTTACAAAACTAATGAGAATTTTTAATTAAAGTATATTACAAACTTTTAATTTAGACCCTAAAGAATCATATTAGCTTGTACAAAAATGGCATTATATGACCCCTTTAAAGTGTCAGTGAAGTGCAAATGATTTAGTGTGAGGTCGTGACCCCGAGGCCTGGGGTATTACAGGGCGATGTTCAGGTCAGTGTGAGGTCGTGACCCCGAGGCCTGGGGTATTACAGGGCGATATACAGGTCAGTGTGAGGTCGTGACCCCGAGGCCTGGGGTATTACAGGGTGATGTTCAGGTCAGTGTGAGGACGTGACCCCGAGGCCTGGGGTATTACAGGGTGATGTTCTGGTCAGTGTGAGGTCGTGACCCCGAGGCCTGGGGTATTACAGGGCGATATTCAGGTCAGTGTGAGGTCGTGACCCCAAGGCCTGGGGTATTACAGGGCGATGTTCAGGTCAGTGTGAGGACGTGACCCCGAGGCCTGGGGTATTACAGGGTGATGTTCAGATCAGTGTGAGGTCGTGACCCCGAGGCCTGGGGTATTACAGGGCGATATTCAGGTCAGTGTGAGGTCGTGACCCCAAGGCCTGGGGTATTACAGGGCGATATACAGGTCAGTGTGAGGACGTGACCCCGAGGCCTGGGGTATTACAGGGTGATGTTCAGATCAGTGTGAGGTCGTGACCCCGAGGCCTGGGGTATTACAGGGCGATGTTCAGGTCAGTGTGAGGACGTGACCCCGAGGCCTGGGGTATTACAGGGTGATGTTCAGATCAGTGTGAGGTCGTGACCCCGAGGCCTGGGGTATTACAGGGCGATATTCAGGTCAGTGTGAGGTCGTGACCCCAAGGCCTGGGGTATTACAGGGCGATATACAGGTCAGTGTGAGGACGTGACCCCGAGGCCTGGGGTATTACAGGGCGATGTTCAGGTCAGTGTGAGGTCGTGACCCCGAGGCCTGGGGTATTACAGGGCGATGTTCAGGTCAGTGTGAGGTCGTGACTCCGAGGCCTGGGGTATTACAGGGCGATGTTCAGGTCAGTGTGAGGTCGTGACCCCGAGGCCTGGGGTATTACAGGGCGATGTTCAGATCAGTGTGAGGTCGTGACCCCGAGGCCTGGGGTATTACAGGGCGATGTTCAGGTCAGTGTGAGGTCGTGACCCCGAGGCCTGGGGTATTACAGGGCGATGTTCAGGTCAGTGTGAGGTCGTGACCCCGAGGCCTGGGGTATTACAGGGCGATGTTCAGGTCAGTGTGAGGTCGTGACCCCGAGGCCTGGGGTATTACAGGGCGATGTTCAGGTCAGTGTGAGGTCGTGACCCCGAGGCCTGGGGTATTACAGGGCGATGTTCAGGTCAGTGTGAGGTCGTGACCCCGATGCCTGGGGTATTACAGGGCGATGTTCAGGTCAGTGTGAGGACGTGACCCCGAGGCCTGGGGTATTACAGGGCGATGTTCAGGTCAGTGTGAGGTCGTGACCCCGAGGCCTGGGGTATTACATGGCGATGTTCAGGTCAGTGTGAGGTCGTGACCCCGAGGCCTGGGGTATTACAGGGCGATGTTCAGGTCAGTGTGAGGTCGTGACCCCGAGGCCTGGGGTATTACAGGGCGATGTTCAGGTCAGTGTGAGGTCGTGACCCCGAGGCCTGGGGTATTACAGGGTGATGTTCAGGTCAGTGTGAGGACGTGACCCCGAGGCCTGGGGTATTACAGGGCGATGTTCAGGTCAGTGTGAGGTCGTGACCACGAGGCCTGGGGTATTACAGGGCGACGTTCAGGTCAGTGTGAGGACGTGACCCCGAGGCCTGGGGTATTACAGGGTGACGTTCAGGTCAGTGTGAGGTCGTGACCCCGAGGCCTGGGGTATTACAGGGCGATGTTCAGGTCAGTGTGAGGTCGTGACCCCGAGGCCTGGGGTATTACAGGGCGATGTTCAGGTCAGTGTGAGGACGTGACCCCGAGGCCTGGGGTATTACAGGGCGATGTTCAGGTCAGTGTGAGGTCGTGACCCCGAGGCCTGGGGTATTACAGGGCGATGTTCAGGTCAGTGTGAGGACGTGACCCCGAGGCCTGGGGTATTACAGGGCGATGTTCAGGTCAGTGTGAGGTCGTGACCCCGAGGCCTGGGGTATTACAGGGCGATGTTCAGGTCAGTGTGAGGTCGTGACCCCGAGGCCTGGGGTATTACAGGGCGATGTTCAGGTCAGTGTGAGGTCGTGACCCCGAGGCCTGGGGTATTACAGGGCGATATTCAGGTCAGTGTGAGGACGTGACCCCGAGGCCTGGGGTATTACAGGGCGATGTTCAGGTCAGTGTGAGGTCGTGACCCCGAGGCCTGGGGTATTACAGGGCGATGTTCAGGTCAGTGTGAGGTCGTGACCCCGAGGCCTGGGGTATTACAGGGCGATGTTCAGGTCAGTGTGAGAACAGGATCAAGTGTGATTCCCTCGTTCACAGCTGGATTACGCCGGGAAACTCTGACTGATCCTCAACGCCACAAATAAGTTTGTTTTGCCGTGGATGAAGAACTAATCGTGATCTCGCTGTTCCTCGTATCTGCTGGATTACTGGATATTAGCGGAAGTTCACCTCAGAAAGCCTTCTTCTCCTCACAGTGTAATGTAGATTAAAACACAACCGGATTTCCGCTGTGTCTCGTTAATTCTGTTCCCAGGAAGTATAAATAAAATAAAATACATATATTTCTGATGTGTTTAAACAGACTTTTAATCACTCTTAAAGCTCGATGTGATCCAGTGTTCACCAGATGTCGGATAGGTCACACGAGTTTGGCTTAAAGGCGAAGAGCAACTCTATGCATGTGTTGTAAGATTAAACATATTTTATCGGACTGTCCTGGGTTTAATACTAGTAGAATGCTCTTTTGTGAAGGACTTATTTAGTAAGATTTAGCCTGAAAAGGTTTTGGATTTTTTTATCATATGTTAATTTAACAAAACTTGTATAATATGATTTGCTGTTTTTGTTTGTTTGGATTTATTGTATTTATATGATATTTGTATTTTTGTAATTGCATTTTTGCCATGAAAATAGCCTTAGATGCGGACATGGCATTAAATAAAACTATCTATTTGTGTTTTTTAAATCTACAGTAAAAGGGCAAAGAAAATACTGACATATAGCAAAATATATTTATATAATTGTAAATTATATGGCCATTATTTTTGCAAAAATATTTGCAAATTAAATTGCCTTGACGTATTTCAAAATACAAAAATGTATATAAATATAAATAGTTGTTTATTATATTAAATGACAATTATGTGGACATTTTAAAATCAAAATATACATTTCAACAAGAATAAATAATTCTTGCTTTTCGCTACTTTTTTGGCAGTGTCTCATATTTACATTTACTTATTTATAAGTTTGGCAGAGACTTTTAGCTGGGACTCGGATTACTGCCCTTGAGCATCAAATCATCATATTAGAATCTACAGTCAAACCAAAAATTGTTCAGACACCAGATATAATTTTTGATAAAAAAAAAAATTTATAAAAAATTTGGGACCAAAAATGAATTCGGACACTTTGAGCTGATCATGTTTTGCTGAAGTGTTTTGTCTTTAATTGCTAATGCTCTTTTTACACACAGACTGAACACAATGAAGCATTGCTTGGTGATTGGTTGAGCTAAACTGGTATTATCTAATTGTGTAGTTAAATTTAACAGCTGACAGATATTCAACATAATTCATGTGTGAGACAGTCTAACAGAAGGACGGACAAAACCAGTCAAATATCAGCTGAGTTCATAACTCTGAGTTCTGCTCATATTTATTACCATTATAGTGAATAAACTGATGATGTGAGAAGTGCTGAAGATGTCTGAATACATGTTGGTTTGACTGTATATATAAAGCTGTTTTTTTTCCTCTTTCATCTATGTGTACTTGTGTGTATATGTCACTTTGTATATGCATCTATGTCTTGTTAATAAAAATAATGACTAAATAGTGTGTAATCCTGTCGTGCGGGCCGGAAGACCGCTACAGATGGTCAGGGGTCACGGCGGGGTCGTCATTGGAAATAAGCAGATTTCCTCAGAGCATTAAAGCCGTTAGAAAGCTCGTCTACAACATGTTTCGGCTCAAACTCTCCCAGGATTCTCCGACTCTGCCGGAAATGCGTCACCGTTACGCAAAGTAAACCTCTGGGTGTGTGGGAAGAGAGCGGAGCAGAGATGGGAAGCTTTGCGTCTCCATTTGATGAATTAAGGGCATCATGCCGCTTCCATTAGACCAGATACTTTATTCCTCACGGATCAGACGGATGCTGTTTCTCTGAATAGATGCTAAAGAGCTTCCCAGAGGGAAACCCTGAGCATCTGACGCTGCAAATCTAGGACTTTACATAACTGAGAATATCTAATCTTAAAGAGCTCGCTTGATGGAAACTGGCGAATGTCTGCGGGACGTTATCGCATCGAAACAAGACGTGAAATTCTTAGAGAGAAAACTTGATATATGCACTTCTGGGATGCGGTCCAGTGACTTGTTATTATACAAATATTAAGTATTTAATTATGTTTCTTTATGGCTGACACAGTTACTGGTCAAAAGCTTGGAATAAATAAGATTTTAAAATGTTTTTGAAAGAGTCTCTTCTGCTCACCAAGGCTGCTTTTATTTGATTAAATACAGTAAAAATTGTGAAATATTATTCAAATGTAAATCAGCTGTTGTCTATGTGAATATATAGTAAAGTGTAATTTATTCCTGTGATCAAAGCTGAATGTTCAGCATCATTACTCCAGTCTTCAGTGTCACATGATCCTTCAGAAATCACTCTAATATGATGATTTGATGCTCAAGAAACATTTATGATTATTATCAGTGTTGAAAACAGTTCATATATTTGTGGAAACATTGATATATTACCATTCAAAGTTTGGGGTGAGTAAGGAGACAGTTTCCACCAACATTTTAAACAGCACAATCATTAAAATTGATAATAATAAGAACCATTACTAATAATTGAGCACCAATAATAATAGAGCATCAAATCATCATATTAGAGTGATTTCTGAAGGATCATGTGACACTGAAGACTGGAGTAATGATGCTGAAAATTCAGCTTTGATCACAGGAATAAATTACACTTTACTATATATTCACATAGACAACGCTCCGGGTTACTTGACTGTAACCCTGTTCCCTGAAAAAGCGGAACGAGATGCTGTGCTGCTCAGCGCATTGGGAGCGTCTTTAATCGTGACCTGCTGTGAATATAGTGTGTAACACGTCGATGGAATCGACCGGAAGTAATATAGCCTCGGTCGGTGACGTCATCGGCGCGCACCTGCGACACGAGGCTATAAATAGATGAGCCCCAGGTGTATCGTCAGGATATTTTGTCTGAAGAGCAGTCCTGGGACATCTTCAGCACGGCAATGCAGCGCAGCATCTCGTTCCGCTTTCTCAGGGAACAAGGTTACAGTCAAATAACCCGGAACGTTCCCTTTCAAAAGCTACAATCGATGCTGCGCTGCTCAGCGCATTGGCGAAACTTGGCCGCACGTCTCATAGGCAAGAGCAATAGCATCCCCGACCCGATGTGACATGGTCTGTTTGGTGGCGGAAGAACCCCTGTTGCTGCCCCCATAACAGACGAACAGTTGCTCTGACTTACGCCACTGGCTAGTGCGGTGGACGTAGGTCTGAAGAGCACGGACTGGAACACAGTCTGCGAGATCTCTCCTTCTCCAGCGTTATGAACGGTGAAGGGCAGAAGGCCTCGAAGTGTGACCGGATGTACAGTCGAGAAAGGAACCTTAGGCAGGTAGTCAGGATGAGGATGCAAAATCACTTTCACCATTCCTGGGGCAAAGTCCAAGCAGGATGGCGAGATTGACAGAGCCTGCATATCCCTGATTCTTTTTAGAGAGGTTATAGCCATAAGAAAAACCATCTTTAGGGTCAGAAGTTTGTCAGACGCTGATTCTAGAGGTTCAAAGGGGTCTCTACCAGACCCTTGAGGACTATTGCTAAGTCCCATGAAGGGATCTTGGTTCTTACGGGAGGCCTCAGTCGTCTGGCCCCACGAATGAAGCGAGAGAGCAGAGGGTGTCTCCCGAGTGGCGCCCTGTCAACCAAGGCGTGGCAAGCCGAAAGAGCGGCCACATAAACCTTGAGAGTGGCGGGGCATGTGCCTGTTGATAATTTTTCCTGCAGGAAGTCCAGAACCGAAGCAATCTGGCAGTTGACCGGATCTGCATTATGTACAACACACCACCTTTCAAAGACACCCCATTTGTTGGCATAACTCTTTCTAGTAGAGGAGGCCCTAGCACTTAGAATGGCCTCAATAACGTCCGGTGAAAGCCCAGTGTCCCTCAGTTGGTACCCATCAGGGGCCAAACATGAAGGTTCCACAGGTCGGGCCTGGGATGGAATATTGTGCCCTCCGCCTGGGACAGAAGGTCCCTCCTCTCCGGAATCGCCCATGGCGAGCCGTCGAGGAGAGATATTATCTCCGAGAACCATACTCTGTTCGGCCAACGCGGCGCAATCAGTAAGAGGCAAGACCCTTGTTGGCGAACTCTGGCTAGAACTTCCGGGAGCAGAGATACTGGAGGACACGCATACAGGCGCATTTTGGGCCATGTGTGTGCCATCGCGTCCAGACCCAGGGGGGCTAGGTGACTCAGAGAGAAATAGAGGGGACATTGGGCTGTCTGTTGGGAGGCGAAGAGGTCCAACTCCACTTGGTAAAATCTGGTCCAGATCTGTTTTACTTCTTCTGGGTGGAGTTTCCATTCCCCCATCTGTAGTTTCTATCTGGACAGTAAATCCGCTCCCACATTCAGATGCCCTGGAATGTATACTGCCCTGAGTGACAGGACCCAGAGAAAAATCTGCCTCGTTATTCTGTTCAGATTGCGTGAACGCAGACCTCCCTGGTGATTTATGTAAGAGACTGCCGCTGTGTTGTCCACCCACACTAGGACATGACAACCTCTCAACTGGGGGAGAAAGTATTTCAGGGCCAGAAATACGGCCATCAGCTCGAGGCAGTTGATGTGCCAATCGAGCTGATGACCCTCCCAGCCCAACAGGGAGGCGTCTGTCGTTAACAGTCTGCGACGACAAGGCGCCCCTAGAGTGGGACCCAAAACGAGGAACCGGGGTCTGAGCCACAGGGATAATGTACGAAGCCCGCAGCGCGTCACGTCACTTTTATTTGCCTTTGAGGATTGGCCCTTGGATGAAATCCCCTGGCTTTTAGCCACAACTGAAACGGTCTCATGTGCAACAGCCCCAATGGAATTACCGTGGATGCTGAAGCCATGAAACCTAACATTTTTTGGTACTGACGAACAGTGCGATCTTGGCCTAGCCTGACTTTGCTCATGGTTAGCCGAATGGTCTTGATTCGAGCGGGAGACAATTGTGCCCGCATCGTGATCGAATCCCAAACGATCCCGAGATAAGTTGTTCTCTGGGCAGGAGAAAGAACACTTTTCTTGGTGTTGAGTCTCAACCCTAGAGAAACTAGATGAGCTAACACGATGTCTCTGTGTTGAAGCGCCATCTCTCGCGATTGTGCTAGTTTTAACCAGTTGTCGATGTAATTCAAAATGCGAATGCCCTGGAGTCTTAATGGAGCCAGTGCTGCATCCATGCATTTTGTGTATGTGCGGGGTGACAAGGCTAGGCCGAATGGAAGAACCCGAAATTGGTACGCTTCGCCCCCGAAAGCGAACCTCAGGAACTTCCTGTGTTGTGGCAATATTTGTATGTGAAAATATGCGTCCTTCAGATCGATCGTGATGAACCAGTCGTGATTTGCAACACGACCGTCTTGACGGTTAACATCTTGAACTAGAGCACTTGAGCCTCGAAGATCTAAGATTGGACGCAACCCCCCGTCCTTCTTGGGAACCAGGAAGTATCTGCTGTAATAGCCTGACTCTCTCTCTGGAAGAGGAACATGTTCTATGGCCTCTTTGCTCAGAAGATTTTGTAACTCTTGTGACAGTACGTGCATCAGCTCCGGTCTCACGGAAATGGAGACCACGCTGTTGAACCGCGGAGGACGACGAATAAATTGGATTCTGTATCCTATCTGTACTGTGCTTAATACCCACGCAGAAATGCCTGGCAGAAGTTTCCACGCTGCCAGACTCTCTGAGAGTGGTATCAACTTTAACACTTTCTTTTGAGGGGATGTTAGATGTTCCGTGTCCTGGATGAAAGCAGGAAGCAACAGAACATCTAACATTTCGCTGGAAACCACTGCCCCCCGAAGCACCAGAGGTGGCGGGGACGGAGAGGTTTCGTGGATGGAGAGGTTTCGTGGGGGTAACGAGAAGGGGCGGTCAGATGTAATACGCGCAGATGTACTATCCCTCACCAGACTGGGCGCCAGACCATCAGAACTTCTTTTTTCTGTTGATGATCATCCTGAGGTCTGGCTTGGGAGGTTGCTGAGCGTGACGAGCCTGTCCCCAGTTTTTACCAGGGGGAGCACGGCTCGCCACGCTCTGCTTTTTCACCTCCCTGGATCTTGAAGGACCGGGGAGAGGTTGGGTGGCCGATGGCGCCTCCGGCGAGGAAGGAACTGAACAAACGCCTCGAACATGCTCCTCCCCAAAACCCACAAAGCAGTAAGCGTGTGTATCCAGTTCTGATGTAGGACGAGAACATGGAGGGACACGGCGCTTACTTTGCTGACTCATTTCTCTTTTTGATTTTTAAACTCTTATAAGATCGTTCAGAGATGAGAAAGAGAAAATCTGCACACTGCCAGATGTAAAAACTAGATAACGCCTAACCAAGATCTGTAGTAGACAGAGGAAATAGATACTTGCACACCAAACACAGAGAGGTCTCTGAAGACAAAAGAGACGCGTCGCGGGTGCGCGCCGATGACGTCACCGACCGAGGCTATATTACCTGCGGGTCGACTCCATCGAGGTGTTTACACACTATATTCACAGCAGAGCAGGTCACGATTAAAGACGTTCCCAATGCGCTGAGCAGCGCAGCATCGATTCTAGCTTTCGAAAGGGAACAGCTGATTTACATTAGAATAATATTTCACAATTTTTTATCAAATAAATACAGCCTTGGTGAGCAGAAGAGACTCAAAAACATAAAAAAATCTGAATTTTTCCAAACTTTTGACCTCCAGTTTGTGTGTGTATATATATATATATATATATATATATATATATATATATATATATATATATATATATATATATATATACAGTATATGAGATAATAATATTGAGTGAATGCTCTCCGCACATAGTATACGTTCATCAAATACTTTCACTTCAAACTCACTAAATCCCCTCAGCACATTCAGAAATGTCGCTACTTGGGTAGAAACCTATACATAGGTTTATATTGTTAATATTGTTAAAATGTTAATATTAAAGAAAAATGTTAGACAGACTTAGAGGCTTTTGCACTTTTCAAGGCCTGACACTCACGATATTGTCAAATACATGCATTCGGTTTACAACATTACCTGCAAATCAATTCAGAATGACGTGTTACACAAGAGTGAGCTCTGTTGGAGTGGATCGTCTACACTGTTTCCACACACACACACACACACACTCCTTTTTTAACAAAGACGCTCCATGCCTTTCTATTATGGCACAAATAGATTGATCTCATAGCAACATGGTTGCCATGGTAACGTGGGATGCTGATGTCAGACCAAAAACCGTCCGAGTCTCTGTGTCTCTCGCCCGAAAAGAGGAAGCTCGTTTCATTCTCTTTATTTCACTCTCACAGGCAATATGACACTGTTTCGGGCTTTTTTTAGTGTAAGACACACATTTCTGAAACCATATAGGGTTTGAATACACACATGGGGATGTTGCATTCGGGTCCGTTTTGACCCGGAAGACGTACATGCATTTATTTTTTATTTTTTTTATTTATTTTTTTTCATGCAAAGATGAAAGTTTTAACACGCTTACAAAATATAAAAATCAAAATATAAAGTTGTGTAATGGAAGTTATGCCATAATTATGTTACGGCACAAAAATGAAACACTTCATAATCTTCACTGTATGCATTAAATATAAAGATTATTATCAAAGTCACTTAGTCAAGAGCAGTGATTCATTGAGTCATCATTCTTTGAGTCCTTGTCTTGTCGTTTGCTTATCATTAAGGACAGACACTATCAGGATTATTAGGCTGCTGTCCCTTTAAGATCTAACACACGGATCCAATATACTGATACATCCCAGTGTCTCCCAACCGTTTACATTCACTTAAGACATAACTGATCGTGTTTCTGTGAATACTCACTGAGACGGGCATAACTTTGTGTGCATGTAAGTGTGTAAAAGCACAACAAGAACTTGATTCGGTATTCGCTCGCTGACTGATAAGCTTAGACCGCTTGCAAGTATCGAACTGATTGAATAAACAGGCAAGACTTCAAAACACATGCGAATAATTGACTTTCGTGATGCATTGTCCATTTCAGTCCTAATCGTTCAAGTCCGGGTTAAACTGTGACAAGTCCAGATCAGCGAAAAGTTGAAAAGTATTTATAATCTATTTATGGACTTGTTATTGGCATAGACCTGAAAATTACATTTCCAACTTAAACTGTGGTAAATCTTGAATACTTTGGAGCAACAGAGTGAAGTTTCGTCTCTTTTCAAAATGACACTTGTCAGATTATTAGTGAAAAAAGTTTTAAAAAGTGAACTTAAAGTTATCGAATTTTACATGTATTGTAAGAAAAAATGCACAAAAGCACTATTTTCAGTACTCTAGAACCGAGAGGAAAATCAAAGCCATAAATCTAAACAAGTTGTGCTCCAAATTTGAGGTTGATATCCCAATAAATGATCATTCAGTGAGAGTGTGTTCGGCTGCAGTACCAAACGCTTCCACTAGAGGAAACTCGGCTCATTTTTTCATTTTTTTGGTAACACTTTATTTTACAGTGTCCTTGTTACATATGTTACATGTACTTACCATAGTAATAACAGTAAATTATGCATAATTACATGCAACTAACCCTCAACCAAACCCTAATCCTATACTAAGCACATTGCTTAATATTACTCAGTACTTAAATCTATAATTACACTGTAACAATGACACCTTAAAATAAAGTGTAACCCATTTTTTTTTTTTTTTTTTTAGGACCATTTAACCTTTCCAATCATGTCTGTTTTGTGTGTGTGTCTGTGTGTGTGTGTGTGTGTGTGTGTGTGTGTGTGTGTGTGTGTGTGTGTGTGTGTGTGTGTGTGTGTGTGTGTGTGTGTGTGTGTGTGTGTGTGTGTGTGTGTGTGTGTGTGTGTGTGTGTGTGTGTGTGTGTGTGTGTCATCATAGCAAGTGCTAACTAGTATTCCGTAAATGCCCATAATTTTATACTATTTTGATGTAGCAAAAAATAAAAAAAGTATAAATGTATTGGTCAAAAATGACCGAAAAGCACCAGAGGGTTGAAGGCATGTTTCTAAGGAACACCTTCCTGCGGGGAAATAAAACCAACTTAAACCAGCCTAAGCTGATTACGGGTCTTAACTGGTTCCCAGGCTGTTCTTTTGTGTGTGTTTTAGGGAGGAAAATAGTGGCTAAACAAATGGCATTTGCAGGTCAGAAGAATAATGATGAGAGAGATTATAAAACACCGTTCACATGTCCACACTTGCTCAATCTGTTCTGGCATTACTGTTATCTGTGGTGTGTGTGTGTGTGTGTGTGTTTGCCCCGATGAATGCCAAACTAATTACTACATTGACCCTGTTTTGTGTCACTTTAATCATGCAGCTCTAGAGAACTTTGACCTCTGACCTCTGACCTTATTTCGGTTGGGCAAAAGAACAGAGGCCAAAGGTCACTGATAATGATGGTTCTCACAACTGCAAAAATATGTTTGAACTTGTTTTGCAGTGTAACATATCTTCATATTGTTCATAGAATATGTCTTGTATTGAGTTTTTTTAACCCCATTGATAAACTGATTTAAGAATACATTTCTTAAAAATAAAGTGGATTTCATGCTGCAAATAAATAAATATAAATTGGGTTAGAAAAATACAAGATAAATTCTCTGCTCACGTTGTATATGTGATTATTATAGTTTTGAATTTTTTTTTTGAATTTTTTTTATTTCAGTTTATCTTTAGGTTTTACATTCAATTTGTATTTTAGTTGCATTTAATTTGAGTATAATTCAATACTTTTAGAACTACTAAATGTAATGCATTAAGAAATATTAATGAAATATCTTTTATTATATTCTCTGGAAAATTGTATTATTTTTGATCGAAATGATTAATTTCTGTTTTGCTCTTGATAGTTTTGAAATGATTACCATTTTATTTATGTATGCATGTATGTATTTTTATTTATTTATTTCTTTTATTTATTTCTTTGTATTTCTTTATTTTTTATCGGTTTTATTTACTTTTATTATTGGTTTTCCATTTATTTTCATTTTTAACTTTATACACAGTTGTGTTTTATTTAATGAAAATGACCAAATGTAATGCATTAACTAAGATTAATTAAATATCCTTTACTATATTCATTTCTGCTTTACTCTTGTTAGTTTTGAAATGATGACCACTATATATAATAATATATTCATTTATGGTTTGCTATTTTCACATTTATTCCAGTTAACAAAAATGTTTTTACATTTAGTTTCGTTTTTTATGGTAATAACTTTAACCACTAAAACTGGCAAATGATAAATGTGTTAAAAACAAATGCAAAAAAAAAAAAAAAATTCTCCATCTCTCTGCCATCACGAACTATCCATCATTTTCTCTCAGGTGTCATGAGCTCGTCCTGATTACAGACCAAACGAGGCGTTTCACCTTTGATTTGGTAAAAGCTACTGTAAAATTTCCAATGCTTTTAGACAGAATGAAATCCTAGATTCTTTGATTGCTTTTAGTCATTTGGCCTCCTGATGGAAGCATTACATAATACCATCTGGTGACAAGGAACAGACTCTGGCTGGAAAACCACATAAACACATGCAAGCGGAGGTGTTGTACAAAACACAAGCACATCGTATCGTTTAACCCTCTGGTGCTCTTCGCGTGATCAAAAATGACCGAATTTATTTATTTTTTTGGCAATGAAATGAATGTACTATATTTTAGTTTGATGATGTTTTTTCATTTAATATTTTGTATTTTTAGGGGATTTTTTTTTATACTAAATTATATTGACGCTGTATTTATAATGCATTTATTCACTTTTTGAGCGTAAACCTGAACATTTTATTTCCAACTTAAACTGTGGTAAATCTTGAATGCTTTAGAGCGACAGACTGAAGTTTGATCTCTGTTCAAAGACGACACTTGGCAGATTATTGCTCAAGTGAAAAAAGTTTCTAAAAGTGAACTTAAAAAAAGTAACAGAATTTTACGTTTATTGATTTGAAAAATGCACAAAAATACTTATTTTAAATTTTTATATGAAATCTATATTTTCAAAATCACGCTTTACTCTAAAACTGCAAGAAAATCAAAGGCATAAATCTAAACAAGTTGTGTTGCAAATTTGAGGTTGATATCCCAATAAATGATCTTTCAGTGAGAGTGTGTTCGGCTGCAGTACCAAACGCTTCCACTAGAGGAAACTCGTCTCCATTCATTTCCAATGTGCTCATTTCTGACCGGCGAGGAGCACAAGTGGGACTATTTTTACAGGACCATTTAACCTTTTCGAATCATGTCCATGATTTCTTTTTTGTGTGTGTTCATATAGCAAGTGCCAAAACCTGTACCAAGTTTTGGTACCATTCCAATGAAGTAAGAAAAAAAAAAAAAGTTAAATGTTTCGGTCAAAAATGACCGAAGAGCACCAGAGGGTATATAGATTACCACTCTTGAAGCCAATTTGCAAACTATTACAACTGGGATACGACTGCTGACCAAAACCATACATGCATTTGGTTCTCAATCAACGGCACCATCTATTCTGAGACAACAGAACATTATCATAGTTGCAGAAAGTTTGCCTGGAAGCTCGTCGCTTGACAACGTGATACATTTGTGTGAATTCATGTCAAGTGAAGCCGTCCGATGCTTGTGTTTACAGATGCGAATTATCAGACTGTCGTACCTTCAGGCGTGGTGTTCCTCAAGGCTCAATGTTGGGTCCGCTATTATTTCACCTAACATACTTCCTTTAGCTGGTATAATTAACCAGTGCAATATTTAATTTCACCAGTATTCAGATGACACTCAACTCTATCTCTCACTTGCACCAGATGCCCACAAATCATTTTCCAACCAACTGGATGGAATAGTGAGCATATAATTGTGGATGTCTTTACAGCTAAACAAAGATAAGACAGAGGTACTTGTTATTGGTAATGACACGCGGAGAACATCTATTGCGCCATATCTTGACTCTCTATCACTAAAAGAACTCATGAACTCATAAAATAATCATGTTTGACAGTGACCTTAGTTTTAAAAAACGTATTAGCTCTGTTACTAAAACAGCATATTCTCACCTCCATAATACAGTCATTTAAGGTATCAGGCAACATAATAATCCTTCACTTCAAACGCCGTCTACATAGGACAGGAGCTACAGCTGTGGTTTTTATATATAAAAAGCACTTTGTTCACGTCACTTGTAAAGTAGTGAGAGCATGCTGAACTTGCCGAGTCTCTTGCATGTAATATCATACAAGCATTACCCGATTAAACGCTCTATTATGGGAAGATACGCGGGGTGACTCAAGGTAATCATATGACTAGCGCAGGAGCCGTTCAAGATCAGAAACCTTTTCAGCAAATGTAGGGCACTCCTGAGTGTCTCAATCCCTGAGCTCAAATCCAGCCAAAAACAACAATATCTTCTGGCCCCATTTGCCACTTCATTTGTTTAGCTCATTTCAGCCAATCTGGAGTTATTCGGATCCCCTTGCTTTTATTGAGAACTTGCCCTAGTTTTTTGCATCTGTGAACGTGAAGGCCGAACGCACAGAGAGACCTTGTTTTCTTCAGGACGTAATCCTGCATTTGGTTCAAGCCCCAGATGTTTTGTTGGTTTGTTGACCTGAACGTGAGGTGAATCTGGACATTTTTTTGATTGATTCTCTTGCCCTAATGTACCGAGAGCATGTTTTTGAGTCGATCGCAAAAACAGATTCCCTTCAACGGCCCTCGCGGGAAATAACCTGTTTGCAGTCGTTCGTCATGGACTTTAATCTAAACATAGAAACAACAGCAAAAAAACATTAGAAAATCTCTCAAACTTTTGAACACAGTGTGTGTTGAACATAGTTTGTGTCAACATTGTTGGTACCCTTAATAAATATGAACAAAAAAGCCTGTGAAAATAAATCTGCATTGTTAATCCTTAAGATCTTTTATTTAAAACATTTACAAAAATCTAACCTTTATTGAAGTATAAGACTTTAAAATGGGTGGGAAATCTCATTATTAAAATAATAAATGTTTTTCTCTAATACACGTTGGACACAATTAATGGCACCCCTAGAAATTCTTATGAGTAAAATATCTCTGAATTATATTAGCATTCATATTTACATTTTTAGCACTCCAGGGTGACTAGCAACATGAAATTATCCAGTCAAGTATATATATATATATATATATGAGGAAACACGAAGGCCAGATTCCCTTAATCATCCAAAGAATATAGTTCTGATGTGCAGCAAAAGATTGCTGAACCTCACAAAATAGATAGTGGCTGTAAGAAAATAGATAAAACATTGAAAATCCTCATTTCCACCAACAAGACAATAATTAAAGTCCCCCTGTAGTCAAAAATGTTATCCCTTAAAACTCATCTTTGATCACCAAAATGACATATTTAAACATTCATGCCTTAAAATATCTTGAATGTGACTCGACACCCTTGCCTCATTTAGTATGCGCGGTTCTATGAATACGCAAATGAGCCCCGCCTCCACTCACTCACTCAGCTCAGAGATCCACTGGTTGACGATCACACGTTGATCTGATTGGTTCTATGAATATGCAAATTCACCCCGCCTCCACTCACTCACTCAGCTCAGAGATCCACTGGTTGACGATCACACGTTGATCTGATTGGTTACAAGGTAGTTTGTGACGTCAGAAACACCAGCGATTTCAAAGTGTGTGTTTGAGACTGTCTTTGGTTCACTGCAGTTTTAAGGAGGAAATACTCAGCAATGGTGTCGACTTATGAACTTACACATGCTTTGTCTTAAAGCAGATTAAAAACACCACATAGACACACAAACAACATTAAAAGCTGGATTTTCACCACAGGGGGACTTTAAGAAGTTCCAATCAACTAAAGATGATACGGATCTGCCTGGAAGAGGACGTGTGTCTGTCTATATTGTCTTAATGCACAGCGATGAGGAAAGATCAAGTGGCCAAAGACTCTTCAAGAATCACAGATGGAGAATTGCAGAGATTAGTTGAGTCTTGGGAGTCAGAAAGCCTAAAAAAATGTATAAAACAACCCCTACATCAGCACATGTTGTTTGGGAGAGTTTCAAGGAAAATCCTCCTTGCTCATCCATAAACAAACTCCAGCATATTCAGTTGTCAGACACGACTGGATCTTCAAATGGGACCGGATTCTGTGTTCAGATGAAACTAAAAAAGGAGATTTTTGGCATCAAACCCAAACAGGGTTAAAAAGTTCCCCATGCCCACGGTTAAATACTGCTGGATCTTATATGTTGTTGGCCTATTTTTTTGTTGGAGGTCCTGGACTTCTTGTTCAGATTCGTAGTATCATGGATTCCATGCAAATACCAACAATAATGTAATTTATCTGGGGTTTGATATTTGACAGAATTTAATGAGAAATATTCATATTATAAGATTCATGTTCATAGTTCATATTGAGATCTCTGACTTTTGATTGCAGGCTTTTGTTTTGGTCTCTTGTAAATCTGAACACAGTTTGAGAAATCAACTCATATCATCAATGGAATTTGCCATTGCAAAATGTGCAAGCTGTTATTTCATTGATCAATATTGATTGCTTTGTCATGCACATTTTCACACACACACACACACACACACACACACACACACACACACACACACACACACACACACACACACACACACACAAACACACACACACACACACACACACACACACACACACACACACACACACAATCAGTCAAATGGCAAAACCCTCCGCAGAATCAGAAGTGAGCTTAAAGTGTTACAGGCCTCCGAAGCGCTGACATTTTGTTTTAATCTGGTGACCTTTTATCATAATAATTCATATTGTGTCTCTTCTGCAGGAGCTTGAGCGGACGACTCTTACACGAGAGAGAGAGAGAGAGAGAGAGAGAGAGAGAGAGAGAGAGAGAGAGAGAGAGAGAGAGAGAGACTGTTTATGAAGCTCCTGTCATTCTTTTCTATCAGCTGTGAGACTTTATGAACTTTATAATGCACATTTATCATTCACAGGGTGAAAACCTAGATATAGTAAAACTAAGACAGCAATTATCAGATATTAAAACAGTATTGGTTCTTGCTGAAGCTCAAACGTGCTGCGTAACACGAGAATGAACCTCATTGGTTCTTGAGAAGCTCAAACGTGCGGCGTAACACGAGAATGAACCTCATTGGTTCTTGCTGAAGCTCAAACGTGATGCGTAACACGAGAATGAACCTCATTGGTTCTTACTGAAGCTCAAACGTGATGCGTAACACGAGAATGAACCTCATTGGTTCTTACTGAAGCTCAAACGTGATGCGTAACACGAGAATGAACCTCATTGGTTCTCGCTGAAGCTCAAACGTGATGCGTAACACGAGAATGATCCTCATTGGTTCTTGCTGACGCTCAAACGTGCTGCGTAAAAGGAGAATGAACCTCATTGGTTCTTACTGAAGCTCAAACGTGATGCGTAACACGAGAATGATCCTCATTGGTTCTTACTGAAGCTCAAACGTGATGCGTAACACGAGAATGAACCTCATTGGTTCTTAAGAAGCTCAAACGTGCTGCGTAACATGAGAATGAACCTCACTGGTTCTTGCTGAAGCTCAAACGTGATGCGTAACAGGAGAATGAACCTCACTGGTTCTTGCTGAAGCTCAAACGTGATGCGTAACATGAGAATGAACCTCATTGGTTCTTAAGAAGCTCAAACGTGCTGCGTAACAGGAGAATGAACCTCATTGGTTCTTGCTGAAGCTCAAACGTGCTGCGTAACACGAGAATGAACCTCATTGGTTCTTACTGAAGCTCAAACGTGCTGCGTAACACGAGAATGAACCTCATTGGTTCTTAAGAAGCTCAAACGTGCTGCGTAACATGAGAATGAACCTCATTGGTTCTTAAGAAGCTCAAACGTGCTGCGTAACAGGAGAATGAACCTCACTGGTTCTTGCTGAAGCTCAAACGTGCTGCGTAACATGAGAATGAACCTCATTGGTTCTTACTGAAGCTCAAACGTGCTGCGTAACACGAGAATGAACCTCATTGGTTCTTAAGAAGCTCAAACGTGCTGCGTAACATGAGAATGAACCTCATTGGTTCTTAAGAAGCTCAAACGTGCTGCGTAACAGGAGAATGAACCTCATTGGTTCTTAAGAAGCTCAAACGTGCTGCGTAACACGAGAATGAACCTCATTGGTTCTTAAGAAGCTCAAACGTGCTGCGTAACACGAGAATGAACCTCATTGGTTCTTAAGAAGCTCAAACGTGCTGCGTAACACGAGAATGAACCTCACTGGTTCTTGCTGAAGCTCAAACGTGCTGCGTAACATGAGAATGAACCTCATTGGTTCTTAAGAAGCTCAAACGTGCTGCGTAACAGGAGAATGAACCTCATTGGTTCTTGCTGAAGCTCAAACGTGCTGCGTAACACGAGAATGAACCTCATTGGTTCTTAAGAAGCTCAAACGTGATGCGTAACACGAGAATGAACCTCATTGGTTCTTGAGAAGCTCAAACATGCTGCGTAACACGAGAATGAACCTCATTGGTTCTTGAGAAGCTCAAACATGCTGCGTAACACGAGAATGAACCTCATTGGTTCTTGAGAAGCTCAAACGTGATGCGTAACACGAGAATGAACCTCATTGGTTCTCACTGAAGCTCAAACGTGCTGCGTAACACGAGAATGAACCTCATTGGTTCTTGAGAAGCTCAAACGTGCTGCGTAACACGAGAATGAACCTCATTGGTTCTTGAGAAGCTCAAACGTGATGCGTAACACGAGAATGAACCTCATTGGTTCTTGAGAAGCTCAAACATGCTGCGTAACACGAGACTGAACCTCATTGGTTCTTGAGAAGCTCAAACATGCTGCGTAACACGAGAATGAACCTCATTGGTTCTTGAGAAGCTCAAACATGCTGCGTAACACGAGACTGAACCTCATTGGTTCTTGAGAAGCTCAAACATGCTGCGTAACACGAGACTGAACCTCATTGGTTCTTGAGAAGCTCAAACATGCTGCGTAACACGAGAATGAACCTCATTGGTTCTTGAGAAGCTCAAACGTGCTGCGTAACACGAGAATGAACCTCATTGGTTCTCACTGAAGCTCAAACGTGCTGCGTAACACGAGAATGAACCTTATTGGTTCTTGAGAAGCTCAAACGTGCTGCGTAACACGAGAATGAACCTCATTGGTTCTTGAGAAGCTCAAACGTGATGCGTAACACGAGAATGAACCTCATTGGTTCTTACTGAAGCTCAAACGTGCTGCATAACAGGAGAATGAACCTCACTGGTTCTTGAGAAGCTCAAACGTGCTGCGTAACACGAGAATGAACCTCATTGGTTCTTGCTGAAGCTCAAACGTGCTGCGTAACACGAGACTGAACCTCATTGGTTCTTGAGAAGCTCAAACGTGCTGCGTAACACGAGAATGAACCTCATTGGTTCTTGCTGAAGCTCAAACATGCTGCGTAACACGAGAATGAACCTCATTGGTTCTTGCTGAAGCTCAAACGTGCTGCGTAACACGAGACTGAACCTCATTGGTTCTCGCTGAAGCTCAAACGTGCTGCGTAACACGAGAATGAACCTCATTGGTTCTCACTGAAGCTCAAACGTGCTGCGTAACACGAGAATGAAACTCATTGGTTCTTACTGAAGCTCAAACGTGCTGCGTAACACGAGAATGAACCTCATTGGCTCTTTCTGAAGCTCAAACGTGCTGCGTAACACGAGAATGAACCTAATTGGTTCTTGCTGAAGCTCAAACGTGCTGCGTAACACGAGAATGAACCTCATTGGTTCTTACTGAAGCTCAAACGTGCTGCGTAACACGAGACTGAACGTCATTGGTTCTTGCTGAAGCTCAAACGTGCTGCGTAACACGAGAATGAACCTCATTGGTTCTTGCTGAAGCTCAAACGTGCTGCGTAACACGAGAATGAACCTCATTGGTTCTTGCTGAAGCTCAAACGTGCTGCGTAACACGAGAATGAACCTCATTGGTTCTTGCTGAAGCTCAAACGTGATGCGTAACACGAGAATGAACCTCATTGGTTCTTACTGAAGCTCAAACGTGCTGCGTAACACGAGAATGAACCTCATTGGTTCTTACTGAAGCTCAAACGTGCTGCGTAACACGAGAATGAACCTCATTGGTTCTTACTGAAGCTCAAACGTGCTGCGTAACACGAGACTGAACGTCATTGGTTCTCGCTGAAGCTCATACGTGCTGCGTAACACGAGAATGAACCTCATTGGTTCTTGAGAACCTCAAACGTGCTGCGTAACAGGAGAATGAACCTCATTGGTTCTCACTGAAGCTCAAACGTGCTGCGTAACACGAGAATGAACCTCATTGGTTCTTGAGAACCTCAAACGTGCTGCGTAACACGAGAATGAACCTCATTGGTTCTTGCTGAAGCTCAAACGTGCTGCGTAACACGAGAATGAACCTCATTGGTTCTTGCTGAAGCTCAAACGTGCTGCGTAACACGAGAATGAACCTCATTGGTTCTTGCTGAAGCTCAAACGTGATGCGTAACACGAGAATGAACCTCATTGGTTCTTACTGAAGCTCAAACGTGCTGCGTAACACGAGAATGAACCTCATTGGTTCTTACTGAAGCTCAAACGTGCTGCGTAACACGAGAATGAACCTCATTGGTTCTTACTGAAGCTCAAACGTGCTGCGTAACACGAGACTGAACGTCATTGGTTCTCGCTGAAGCTCAAACGTGCTGCGTAACACGAGAATGAACCTCATTGGTTCTTGAGAACCTCAAACGTGCTGCGTAACAGGAGAATGAACCTCATTGGTTCTCGCTGAAGCTCAAACGTGCTGCGTAACAGGAGAATGAACCTCATTGGTTCTCGCTGAAGCTCAAACGTGCTGCGTAACACGAGAATGAACCTCATTGGTTCTTACTGAAGCTCAAACGTGCTGCGTAACACGAGAATGAACCTCATTGGTTCTTACTGAAGCTCAAACGTGCTGCGTAACACGAGACTGAACGTCATTGGTTCTCGCTGAAGCTCATACGTGCTGCGTAACACGAGAATGAACCTCATTGGTTCTTGAGAACCTCAAACGTGCTGCGTAACAGGAGAATGAACCTCATTGGTTCTCACTGAAGCTCAAACGTGCTGCGTAACACGAGAATGAACCTCATTGGTTCTTGAGAACCTCAAACGTGCTGCGTAACAGGAGAATGAACCTCATTGGTTCTCGCTGAAGCTCAAACGTGCTGCGTAACAGGAGAATGAACCTCATTGGTTCTCACTGAAGCTCAAACGTGCTGCGTAACACGAGAATGAACCTCATTGGTTCTTGAGAACCTCAAACGTGCTGCGTAACAGGAGAATGAACCTCATTGGTTCTCGCTGAAGCTCAAACGTGCTGCGTAACACGAGAATGAACCTCATTGGTTCTCACTGAAGCTCAAACGTGCTGCGTAACACGAGAATGAACCTCATTGGTTCTTGAGAACCTCAAACGTGCTGCGTAACACGAGAATGAACCTCATTGGTTCTTGAGAACCTCAAACGTGCTGCGTAACAGGAGAATGAACCTCATTGGTTCTCGCTGAAGCTCAAACGTGCTGCGTAACAGGAGAATGAACCTCATTGGTTCTCACTGAAGCTCAAACGTGCTGCGTAACACGAGAATGAACCTCATTGGTTCTTGAGAACCTCAAACGTGCTGCGTAACAGGAGAATGAACCTCATTGGTTCTCGCTGAAGCTCAAACGTGCTGCGTAACAGGAGAATGAACCTCATTGGTTCTCACTGAAGCTCAAACGTGCTGCGTAACACGAGAATGAACCTCATTGGTTCTCGCTGAAGCTCAAACGTGCTGCGTAACACGAGAATGAACCTCATTGGTTCTTGAGAACCTCAAACGTGCTGCGTAACAGGAGAATGAACCTCATTGGTTCTTGAGAACCTCAAACGTGCTGCGTAACAGGAGAATGAACCTCATTGGTTCTCACTGAAGCTCAAACGTGCTGCGTAACAGGAGAATGAACCTCATTGGTTCTTACTGAAGCTCAAACGTGCTGCGTAACAGGAGAATGAACCTCATTGGTTCTTACTGAAGCTCAAACGTGCTGCGTAACACGAGAATGAACCTCATTGGTTCTTGAGAACCTCAAACGTGCTGCGTAACAGGAGAATGAACCTCATTGGTTCTCGCTGAAGCTCAAACGTGCTGCGTAACACGAGAATGAACCTCATTGGTTCTCACTGAAGCTCAAACGTGCTGCGTAACACGAGAATGAACCTCATTGGTTCTTACTGAAGCTCAAACGTGCTGCGTAACAGGAGAATGAACCTCATTGGTTCTCGCTGAAGCTCAAACGTGCTGCGTTACACGAGAATGAACCTCATTGGTTCTCACTGAAGCTCAAACGTGCTGCGTAACACGAGAATGAACCTCATTGGTTCTTACTGAAGCTCAAACGTGCTGCGTAACAGGAGAATGAACCTCATTGGTTCTTACTGAAGCTGAGCTCAAACGTGCTGCGTAACACGAGAATGAACCTCATTGGTTCTTGAGAACCTCAAACGTGCTGCGTAACAGGAGAATGAACCTCATTGGTTCTCGCTGAAGCTCAAACGTGCTGCGTAACACGAGAATGAACCTCATTGGTTCTCACTGAAGCTCAAACGTGCTGCGTAACACGAGAATGAACCTCATTGGTTCTTACTGAAGCTCAAACGTGCTGCGTAACACGAGAATGAACCTCATTGGTTCTTGAGAACCTCAAACGTGCTGCGTAACACGAGAATGAACCTCATTGGTTCTTACTGAAGCTCAAACGTGCTGCGTAACATGAGAATTAACCTTGCTGCTAGAACATGTTTTTCCAAACAAGGTTTTGTGAGCTTGTAATTGTGCAGAAATGTAAAAAAACATGGAGATATTCTACATGAACATGCAAAGATAAAAAAGTTTTTAACGTTACTGAAAATATCAGAGGGTCCTTTTACTAAATACTTTCGTGTATTGTTTGTTACTAGATCACCACTGGATTGACCAATCAGAAGACAGAACCAGAGCGATATGCTTTATAAAGGTTCTTTAATGGCATCGTTGGTTCCGTGAAGAACCTTTCAAATCCATGGAATCTTTCCATTGCACAAGATTCTTTATAGAATGTTGGTTTATTTTAAAACTGTTCCCTGAAAGGTTCTTTGGGGAACCAAAAATGTTTCTTCAATGACATCGCTGTATAACCTTTATTATTAATGGTCTATAAACAACTCACCTATTACTGTTTATGTCTGTTATTGATGGGTGGTGAAAACAAGAAATGAAAAGCCTAGTTTTTGTCTGTGCTTGTTTTTCTGATGGATCGTCAATGGCAGACGACAGGATCCTCTTAGTGAGCAGGTGAATAGTGTTGGCGAGAGGAACATGCAGTGCAGATTAAAGGACTCCTCGCACGGCTGATAACGAAGAGGACTGAATACATTAAATCGAGCCGCGAGGACGAGCGCCACATGGGCCTTAATCACATCTCCTGCTGCTCTGCACTCAGAGAGACTCATTCAAAAGCCATCATGAAGCACTCAAGCCTCACGTATTTCCATCTATCCCCCCGAAACCGGCCCAAACAATCTCTCTCGCTCTTTGTTCAAACACAGACTAAACAATCACCGGAGTGTGGGCCGCAGAAACGGGATTGTCGCTCCAACAAACTCCATCCTGTCAGATCGCAGACGAGTGTTTGATAAGGACAAGAACATCATGGAAAATCTGACGAGACATCTTTCCTTTGTCTAAACACTAGTATAGACGTTCTTTTGTCAAACACACTGAACCGCAGCATTTTAAGGACAGAGAAGATTGGGATAATTCATGTTTTTTTTAAAGAAGTCTCTTCTGTGGCAGATATTATTTGCACCTCAGTGTATTGTAGTATATTATAAAACAGTATGCAATAATAATGGTAACACTTTACAATAAGGTTCATTAGATAACATTAGTTAACTACCTTAGTTAACATGAACTAAGAATGAACAATACTTCTACAGCATTTATTAATCTTAGTTAATATTAATTTCAACATTTACTAATAAATTAATAAATCAAAAGCTGTATTTGTTAAAAGGTAAAGTAAAAGATTCAAAAGATCCCCGCCCGCCTTACTCTCAGTGCTACGGAGCCTCTAAAGGGACCTTTGCAAAAATGCTGCATGTGCACGAGAAACTTTCGCATGAAAATGACAAACTTTTGCATGCGTACAAGAAACTTTTGCATGCACACGAGAAAATGTTGCATGCGTACGAGAGACTTTTGCATGCGCACGAGAATCTTTTGCATGCGCACGAGAAACTTTTGCATGCGCACGAGAAACTTTTGCATGCACACAAGAAACTTTTGCTTACGCATGAGAATCTTTTGCATGCGCACGAGTATCTTTTGCATGCGCACGAGAAACTTTTGCATGCGCACAAGAAACTTTTGCATGCGCACAAGAAACTTTTGCATGCGCACAAGAAACTTTTGCATGCACACGAGAAAATGTTGCATGCGTACGAGAGACTTTTGCATGCGCACAAGAAAATGTTGCATGCGCACGAGAATCTTTTGCATGCGCACGAGAATCTTTTGCATGCGCACGAGAAACTTTTGCATGCGCACGAGAAACTTTTGCATGCGCACAAGAATCTTTTGCATGCGCACGAGAAACTTTTGCATGCGCACGAGAAACTTTTGCATGCTCACGAGAAACTTTTGCATGCGCATGAGAAACTTTTGCTTACGCATGAGAAGCTTTTGCATACGCATGAGAAACTTTTGCATACGCACGAGAAACTTTTGCATGCGTACGAGAGACTTTTGCATACGCACGAGAATCTTTTGCTTACGCAAGAGAAACTTTTGCATACGCATGAGAAACTTTTGCTTACGCATGAGAAACTTTTGCATGCGCACGAGAAACTTTTGCATGCGCACGAGAAACTTTTGCTTACGCATGAGAAACTTATGCATACGCATGAGAAACTTTTGCTTACGCACAATAAACTTTTGCTTATGCACGAGAAACTTTTGCTTACGCACGAGAAACTTTTGCATACGCATGAGAAACTTTTGCTTACGCATGAGAAACTTTTGCATGCGCACGAGAAACTTTTGCTTACGCATGAGAAACTTTTGCATGCGCACGATAAACTTTTGCATGCGCACGATAAACTTTTGCATGCGCACGAGAAACTTTTGCATACGCATGAGAAACTTTTGCTTACGCATGAGAAACTTTTGCTCACGCACGAGAAACTTTTGCATGAGAAACTTTTGCTCACGCACGAGAAACTTTTGCATACGCATGAGAAACTTTTGCATACGCATGAGAAACTTTTGCTTATGCATGAGAAACTTTTGCATGCGCACGAGAAACTTTTGCATGCGCACGAGAAACTTTTGCTTACGCATGAGAAACTTATGCATACGCATGAGAAACTTTTGCTCACGCACAATAAACTTTTGCTTATGCATGAGAAACTTTTGCATACGCATGAGAAACTTGTGCTTACGCATGAGAAACTTGTGCATGCGCAAGAGAAACTTTTGCTTACGCATGAGAAACTTTTGCATATGCACGAGAAACTTTTGCTTACGCACGAGAAACTTTTGCATACGCATGAGAAACTTTTGCTTACGCATGAGAAACTTTTGCATGCGCATGAGAAACTTTTGCTTACGCATGAGAAACTTTTGCATGCGCACGATAAACTTTTGCATGCGCACGAGAAACTTTTGCATACGCATGAGAAACTTTTGCATACGCATGAGAAACTTTTGCTTACGCATGAGAAACTTTTGCTCACGCACGAGAAACTTTTGCATATGCACGAGAAACTTTTGCATACGCACGAGAAACTTTTGCATACGCATGAGAAACTTTTGCTCACGCACGAGAAACTTTTGCATACGCATGAGAAACTTTTGCTTACGCACAAGAAACTTTTGCTTACGCAAGAGAAACTTTTGCTCACGCACGAGAAACTTTTACATGAGAAACTTTTGCTCACGCACGAGAAACTTTTGCATACGCATGAGAAACTTTTGCATACGCATGAGAAACTTTTGCTTACGCATGAGAAACTTTTGCATGCGCACGAGAAACTTTTGCATGCGCACGAGAAACTTTTGCTTACGCATGAGAAACTTATGCATACGCATGAGAAACTTTTGCTTACGCACAATAAACTTTTGCTTATGCATGAGAAACTTTTGCATACGCATGAGAAACTTGTGCTTACGCATGAGAAACTTGTGCATGCGCAAGAGAAACTTTTGCTTACGCATGAGAAACTTTTGCATATGCACGAGAAACTTTTGCTTACGCACGAGAAACTTTTGCATACGCATGAGGAACTTTTGCTTACGCATGAGAAACTTTTGCATGCGCATGAGAAACTTTTGCTTACGCATGAGAAACTTTTGCTCACGCACGAGAAACTTTTGCATGAGAAACTTTTGCTCACGCACGAGAAACTTTTGCATGAGAAACTTTTGCATACGCATGAGAAACTTTTGCTTACGCACGAGATTCTCTTGCTTACGCAAGAGAAATTTTTGCTTACGCATGAGAAACTTTTGCATGCGCACGAGAAACTTTTGCATGCGCACGAGAAACTTTTGCATGCGCACGAGAAACTTTTGCATACGCATGAGAAACTTTTGCTCACGCACGAGAAACTTTTGCATGAGAAACTTTTGCTTACGCACGAGAAACTTTTGCTTACGCAAGAGAAACTTTTGCTTACGCATGAGAAACTTTTGCATGCGCACGAGAAACTTTTGCATGCGCACGAGAAACTTTTGCTTACGCATGAGAAACTTACGCATACGCATGAGAAACTTTTGCTTACGCACAATAAACTTTTGCTTACGCACAATAAACTTTTGCTTACGCACAATAAACTTGCTTACGCACAATAAACTTTTGCTTACGCACAAGAAAGTTTTGCATACGCATGAGAAACTTTTGCATACGCATGAGAAACTTTTGCTTACGCACGAGAAACTTTTGCATGCGCACGAGAAACTTTTGCATGCGCACGAGAAAGTTTTGCTTACGCATGAGAAACTTTTGCTTACGCATGAGAAACTTTTGCATACGCATGAGAAACTTTTGCATACGCATGAGAAACTTTTGCTTACGCATGAGAAACTTTTGCTTACGCATGAGAAACTTTTGCTTACGCATGAGAAACTTTTGCATACGCATGAGAAACTTTTGCATACGCATGAGAAACTTTTGCTTACGCACGAGAAACTTTTGCATGCGCACAAGAAACTTTTGCTTACGCATGAGAAACTTTTGCTTACGCATGAGAAACTTTTGCTTACGCATGAGAAACTTTTGCATACGCATGAGAAACTTTTGCATACGCATGAGAAACTTTTGCATACGCAGGAGAAACTTTTGCTTACGCACGAGAAACTTTTGCATGCGCACAAGAAACTTTTGCTTACGCATGAGAAACTTTTGCTTACGCATGAGAAACTTTTGCTTACGCACAAGAAACTTTTGCATGCACATGAGAAACTTTTGCTTACGCATGAGAAACTTTTGCTTACGCATGAGAAACTTTTGCTTACGCATGAGAAACTTTTGCATGCGCACAAGAAACTTTTGCATACGCATGAGAAACTTTTGCTTACGCATGAGAAACTTTTGCATGCGCACGAGAAACTTTTGCATGCGCACGAGAAACTTTTGCTTACGCATGAGAAACTTTTGCATACGCATGAGAAACTTTTGCATACGCATGAGAAACTTTTGCATACGCATGAAAAACTTTTGCTTACGCATGAGAAACTTTTGCTTACGCACGAGAAACTTTTGCATGCGCACAAGAAACTTTTGCTTACGCATGAGAAACTTTTGCTTACGCATGAGAAACTTTTGCATGCACATGAGAAACTTTTGCTTACGCACAATAAACTTTTGCTTATGCATGAGAAACTTTTGCATACGTATGAGAAACTTTTGCTTACGCATGAGAAACTTTTGCATGCACATGAGAAACTTTTGCTTACGCACAATAAACTTTTGCTTATGCATGAGAAACTTTTGCATACGCATGAGAAACTTTTGCTTACGCACAATAAACTTTTGCTTATGCATGAGAAACTTTTGCATACGCATGAGAAACTTGTGCTTACGCATGAGAAACTTGTGCATGCGCAAGAGAAACTTTTGCTTACGCATGACAAACTTTTGCATATGCACGAGAAACTTTTGCTTACGCACGAGAAACTTTTGCTTACGCACGAGAAACTTTTGCATACGCACGAGAAACTTTTGCATACGCATGAGAAACTTTTGCTTACGCATGAGAAACTTTTGCATGCGCACGAGAAACTTTTGCTTACACATGAGAAACTTTTGCATGCGCATGAGAAACTTTTGCTTACGCATGAGAAACTTTTGCATACGCACGAGAAACTTTTACTTACGCACGAGAAACTTTTGTTTCGTTTTTTGTGTTACCCAGATCTTGAGTCAGGCGTAACAACCCAATGTTTCAGTAGTTTTTTTGTGTTACACTGCTCCTGGGTCAGACGTAACAACCCAGTGTTTGCGTAGTTTTTGTGTTACCCTGCTCCTGGGTCAGACGTAATAACCCAGGGGTTGAGTTATTTAGCGCGGGCTATTTACGCCTGATCCAGCGCCATTATGGTGGAAACGGGACAACAGAGACTGGTCAATTACACATGGACTTACTTCTAAAAAATGTATTTTTACTTCTAATGTTTGTTAAACGAGCATAAATGTATGCAATATGTATTAAAACTATATAAAAATATGCTATACTGTAAAAAATTATCGAAAATAAAGGAATTATCATGCAAACCAGTGGTTGTGTGGAGTATTTTAAAAACATTTAGAGGATTTAAGTCAATCTGCAATCATTAATTCATGTGTGAAGTAAAAATAATTTAGTATTATAGTAAAAATAATTAAACCCAATATTCTGGGTTTAAAAAACACCCAATTTGCTGGGTAAAATTAACCCAACATGTGTTCTGTCCTATATTTACCCAGCCCTTGGGTTAAAAACAACCCAAATTGGGCTCAGTCAAACACTATTACCAGCTTTCTGTTTGCTTATCTCTCTCTCTCTCTCTCTCTCTCTCTCTCTCTCTCTCAGACGATCATCTCTAAGATTGCTCATCTTTCTCATGTTAATGCTCTAAAGACAGTTCACTCCACCACACATTCCTCGAGAGCCTAGTTAGGTGGATTACAACTTGATATGAAGGAAATGTGAGTGGTGTTTGCTTTATTAAAATGCACATGAGCAATATTAATAGTGATGCTTGGTTTATCAAACGCCACTAAACATGGATCGTTTGTGTTTGCATTATTGGTAAGCCTTGTTAGGCATTCTATAAGTAACTTTGCAAATACATGTCAACTTATTCTAATAACCAATAAATACTCTAATGAGAGTTAGTTGACATGTAGTTTCAAAGTTACTTATACTCAGTAGAATGTCTAACGTTGATCATTCAGCGAAATAAAGTGTAACCGCATATTCAAATTTACAATAAGGTTTCTTAGTTAACATTTGAAAATGTATTTACTAACATGAACTAACAATGAGCAATACATTTGTTATAGTATTTATTGATCTTTGTTAATAAAAATCCAGCTGCTCATTGTGTGTTCATGTTAGTTCACAGTGCATTAACTAATGTTAACAAATACAACCTTTAATTTTAATAACGTATTTTTTCAACGTAATGTTGAAATTAATATTACCTAAGGTTAATAAATGCTGAAGAAGTATTGTTCATTCTTAGTTCATGTTAACTAAATGTAGTTAACTAATGTTAACTAATGAACCTTATCGTAAAGCGTTATCCAGTTTTTAATCAAAAGAAAAATTTCCCATTGCCTAATTATGCTTTTTGAAACTAAAAGTGTTGCTTTTACATCCCTATAAACAGGCAATATGAGAGAGAATTTACAGTACGTTTGGCGTGTAGAAATGTCTCAGATACAAAGAAATATTATAGTCAGGAAAAACAAGTATTGCTGTATCTTACTTTCACAGAAATGCATCATTTACCTCTCATTATATTGCTATATTTCACATAACTGTTTATTTTTCACATTTCAGGTCCAGCCGAGTCTCTAACACATTTAGAAATTATGGATAAAATCGATTTAGAGGGTGCTCTACCATTTATTAAAAAAAAAAAAAAAGTGTTCAATAAAATATACACCATTTACAAAACAACATTTGGCAATACGTCTGGAGGCCATTTCTCTGTCCTGTACTCTAGTGTCAAATTACATCAGTATCGGTTTTCTGGTTAAAATCCTTTTAAAAACCGATCTTCACAATAACTCCAGAGTACAATGAAACGGCCTCCTGGCCGCACACACACACACACACGCTCACAAGGGAAAGATACCATACAAAAATAAAAATAGGATATGTTATAGATAGATAGATAGATATACTGTTTTTGCAATATTTCAAATAAAATGCCAGGTTGGATTGACATAAAACAAGAAGAACAGAGACGAAAGCACAACAGCTATCATGCGGTCGCTCAAACATCTGTCTAGATAACTGTATATGCGTGAAAGTAAAACCCAACATCTGCAGTATTGTGTGTGAGTCTAGCAGCAGCTGAAGACACTGGTTTGACGGCTGTGTTCAAAACCTGTGAGATGCAGATCGTGACGCGTTATCCTCCAGATCAAGGGCTTTCAACCTTTTACACTGCAGAAAATACTTAAAAATGCTTAAATCAAAGATGCATTTACTAGAGTAGTAAAATGACATAAGATATACTCATCTAGTAAATGCATCTTGATTTAAGTTTTTTTTAGATATTTGAACTGGAAATACTGAGAAAGAAAATATTTTTGTTTGCGGTGCACAGGCCCACATGAGAAGCTCGACGACACTGTAGAACTTTCACTAAGAACATAATAAGAGCGTAATATAGTTCTAAACTGGAACAGTTGGGACTGCCATAGAAATGCTCTGGTTGAAAACCCCGGATCTGGCGTTTATTCTTGTTTTAAACCTGTATTGAAACATCAATGACTTTTTCTTTTGTCTAAACAGCATCTCTGTGTCGTAAAGAAACACATTCACGTTGGGTTTTGAACACAGCTAATTACTTCATTATAAAGACACAAGAGTTTGCTGGGAAAACATCCATCCATCTTATATAGATATATATGTCATGAAAATATATTTTAAAAAATAATAATTTTTCTCCACACCTCCTTCGCGGCCCCCAGGGGTCCACACTGTAAACAAAGTGAAATGTGCAACTGTTATGAATTGTTATAAATGACTTTTTAAATGGTGTGTAACCCATTTTTTATTTTTAGGCTACCTGAGGAAACGGCTTTACAGTGATGGACCCCTGGTTAAAAAAGCCTGGCTCAAGCTCAGTGGAAACAATCTTTATCCAAAGAACCATTAGCTTATTTTGAAAAAAAAAACACGGTAACACTTTATTTCGATGGTCCACTTTAGACATTCGACTAACTATAAGTAACTTTTCAACTACATGTCAACTAACTGTCATTAGAGCATAGTAAACTGTCTGCTTAATATCTGCTAACTCTTTATTGTGATGATCCCCAACAGATATTCTCCTGACTATAAGTGACTTTACAACTACAAGTCAACTTATTCTCCTAACCCGAACCCTAACAGTTTACTAATACTCTAATGACAGATAATTGACATGTAGTTGAAAAGTTAGTAGAATGTCTAAAGTGGACTATCGAAATAAAGGAACCAAAAACACTGATCTGTAGAAGCTAAACATTATAAAGATCCCAGTATAAACGGACTCAGTGGGTCCGTTTATAAACCGAATTTTAGGTCAAACAAGGACGAACCCAAACGTTGGGTTAAAAATGTAATTTAAAAATGTAACCCAACGCAACGGCTGGGTTTGTCCATATTTGACCCAAAGTTGGGTTAAAACAACCCAGCATTTTTTTTTTTTTTTTTTTTTTTTTTTTTAGAGTGCATGTTTTAATGTCTTTATGATAAGGACACGAGAGAAGTGGAAAACATCCAAACATCCATCTGCGCGCGTCTTTTACACGTGCACAACCACCGGCGCGTCAGACGCTTCCAGCTCGTTCCGGTAACGCTCGAGCCAGTCTCTGAGCTCCGAGATCCGGTAGCCCTCCGGACCCCTCCCGCCTTGATACACGACCTTCTCGTCCTTTAGTATGTAGAGGCGCTCGAAATACGCGCCGTACGCCGAGTTGGACGAGTTCTCCATGGTGTCCACGACTATTGCGCTCTCCGGTACTTTCTGGTTCATGAGCTCCGCGGCGCGGAGCCGGTCCTCCAGGCAGCGGTGCCGCGGGATCTGATACGGCGCGTCGGAGCTCACCCAGCCGTCTGACGGATGCGCTTCCTCGATGTACACCAGCAGCGAGTCCGCGATGTCCGCGTACTGCCGTGCGACGCGTTGGAACGCCGACAGGCGCGTCATGAACGGCGGTCAGGAGCAGCTCCCGAAGTTGATTATGAGAGGTCTCCTCCCGCGGGCGTAGTCTAGAATCCTCCGCGTGCCTCTCCGACGCGCGTTGTCCAGCGGAACCACCTCTGTGTTGGGCGCCGCGCCGCCCAAACGCGCCGTTTTAAAGAAGTCCAGCTTCTGCCCGTACCACACGGCGCGCAGCGACTCGAGCGTGAACATCTTGTTGGAGTCGGACACGCACATCGGCGGGTCGTCAGGGCTCGCGAGATCGCTTTCCCGCATCTTCATTAGAAGCTTCCTTCGGATGCAAAGGAAATCCAGGAGCCAGAGCGTCAGTGCCGCGAGCAGGAACCGCGGGAGAAGCATCAGACACACGGCCGCGTTTTTCAACGCCTTCGCCGTTTGGACACCTGCGGATCCATGCAGCATCTCCATCCCCGTCCGGACAGGTACAGATACAGCCGTGTCGTTTAACGCTCTCTCTCTCTCTCTCTCTCTCTCTCTCTCTCTCTCTCCCTCTCTCTCACACACACACACACACACTCTCTGTCTCTCTCTCTCTATCTATCTCTCTCTCTCTCCCTCTCTCTCTCTCTCTCTCTTTCTCAATCTCTCTCTCTCTTTCGAGCACCAAGTCCCGCTTTTTATAGGACTATAAGGATTTGAATGAAAAACAACACGCCTACACCCGTGCCGCCTCCTCACATGGAGGGGATTCCCTCCCGTCAACTCTCCTGTCTGGAGGAGAGAGAGAGAGAGAGAGAGAGAGAGAGAGAGAGAGAGAGAGAGAGAGAGAGAGATGCGATCAAATGCAACATGCTGCTCGTTAGATTATTTGACAGCTCCATGCATTGACATGCATTCCATCAAAAATGCTTCTCTGTGCTGATATATGCACAGTTGAAACACGTTGGGTTATTTTTTATAATGGGTTGGGTTACACATATTGGGTCACTGTGTTGGGTCATTTCTAGTAATAACCCGGCTGTTGGGTTAAATACGTATGTTGTATGTACACTTGTGTGTTTTGAATTTATGTACACAATTATGTATATTTACATGAAATTCTAGACTCCCCAATATTTAGTTTGTAATTAAAATATATATTTATTGAGACATGTTTGTTTTATACAAATAAACAATCTATATTTGAAAACAAAGTGTATTTTATTTATTAAAATAATGTCATAAATAAAAATAAATAGTTAACTGAAATGTTGGGTTACTTTTAACCCAGCTGGCTTTTAACCCAATGCATTGAGTTAAAATACCCACAGTTGGGAAGGTGTTATACCAGCCCATAGTTGGGTTACTCGTTCGGTTATTTTTAACCCAATATTATTAAGTGTTGGATCATTTGACATGGTATAAATACTTTTTTTTTCAAGACATGTTTCTTATTTCAATTGCAATGGTGAAATGTAGAGAGAGAGAAAGATATAAGTTAGATTGACATGGCAGTTGCATTTTTTTGATGCAAGGCATGCTTCTTACTCACTTAAAGGTGCAATGTGTGATATTTCTGAGGATCTATTGACAGAAATGCAATATAAGATCCATAACTATGTTTTCAGTGGTGTATAAAGACCTTACTTAATGAACCGTTATGTTTTTATTACCTTAGAATGAGTCATTTATATGTACATAACCGCGGCCACCCCTTCTATGAAGGTCGCCATATCGTGACGTCATGTTTCTACCATAGCCGACAGCGAACAGACAGCGCTACAGAGCGCGTTTCATCACTAACTTGAATGAGAAGCAGCAGAAAAAGACACGGCTTCCTACGTCGGCCACCGTAGCCTCTCATTCGAGTTTGAAATTTCAAGGAAAGGCCGCGAATTATTTGCAATTCGCAATTCTCACCACTAGATGCCGCTAAAAATCACACACTGCACCTTTAATAATGTTGGGTTAAAAATAACCCAACGAGTAACCCAACTATGGGGTGGTTTAACACCTTCCCAACTGTGGGTTATTTTAGCTCAATACATTGGGTTAAAAGCCAGCTGGGTTAAAAGTAACCCAACAGTTCAGTTAACTATTTATTTTTATTTATGACATTATTTTAATAAATAAAATACACTTTGTTTTCAAATACAGATTGTTTACTTGTATAAAACAATAAATGTGTCTCAACAAATATATTTTTTAATTACAAACTAAATAGTGGGGGGTCTAGAAATGAATGTAAATATACATAATTGTGTACATACATTCAAAATACACAAGTGCACATACAACATACGTATTTAATCCAACAACCGGGTTATTACTAGAAATTACCCAACGATTTAAAAAATGACCCAACATTTTTGGAAAAATAACCCAACATAGTGACCCAATATGTGTAACCCAATGGTTGGGTTAAAAATAACCCAACATTTAATAAAAAATAACCCAGCATTTTTTACTGTGTATTGTAAGACTTGCTTTTTATTAAACTTGTCAAGAGGTATGATGAGATTGAGGATATATGACAGTCGCACTTTTAATGCATTGTTGGCTTAATGAAAATACATTGATGGTGGAGTCAAAAGAGATGCTGAGATTGTTTGAAAAATGGCATTTTTTAATGCATTAATAGCTTTAATGCAAAATGTGCTTCTTTATGAACTCGTGGTTAAGTCGAGAAAAAGATGCTGAGATGTTAAATGGTTTGACATATGAAAATTGTGATTTTTGATGCATTAGTGCATTATGTAAAAAATGCTTCCTAATGAAAAAAAAACACATTAAAGAGAGACACTGTATGCTGAGAGAGATGACAAATTATTATTTGATTAGAATATTTGGCAAATTGTAATGCATCTTGGCATCAAATGAGAATTCAGTGATTGTAAAGAAACAACAACATGCTGCTTGTTCGATTATTTGACACTTTTGAATACAGTGCTGGTTTAAATGTGTTGCGTAACGAAATGCGGAAACACTTTATTTTACAGTGTCCTTGTTACATATGTTACATGTACTTACCATAGTAATAACAGTAAATTATGCATAATTACATGCAACTAACCCTCAGCCAAACCCTAATCCTAATCCTTTAGTAAGTACATGCTGTTAATCATTATTACTCAATACTTAAATATATAATTACACTGTAACAATAACACCTTAAAATAGAGTGTAACCAGAAATGCTTCTAAGTGAAAATACAGTGAGGTTTTAGAGCATGATAGAAGTTCGGTGCATTTGGAGGCTTGCATTATGCAATGTTAAAAAAGTTTTTTAAAACGTGGAATGATGGAATTAATTAAAAGAAATGCAATTTCATGCATTTCTCTTATCCCTCTGGTGCTCTTTGTTGACCGGAATTTTTTACGGTTTGTTTGTTTCAAATTTTTTGACTCACCGGAATGGTATGAAACTTGGTACAGGTTTTAGCACTTGCTATGTGAACACACAAATAAATCATGGACATGATTGGAACAGGTTTAATGGTCCTGTAAAAAATAGTCCCACCTGTGCTCCTCGCGGTCAGAAATGAGCGCATTGGAAATGAATGGAGACGAGTTTCCTCTAGTGGAAGCGTTTGGTACTGCAGCCGAGCACACTCACTGAAAGATCATTTATTGAGATATCAAGCTAAAATTTGGAACACAACTTGTTTAGGTTTATGTTAGTGATTTAAAGATTGAAAATAGTATTTTTGTGCATTTCTGTTACTTTTTTAAGTTCACTCTTTAAAACTTTATTCACTTCAGCAATAATCGGCCAAGTGTCGTCTTTGAACAGAGATCAAACTTCAGTCTGTCGCTCTAAAGCATTCAAGAAGTTGGACATTTATTTTCAGGTCTATGCTCAAAAAGTGAGTAAGTGGATTATAAATACAGCGTAAATATAATTTAGTACCATAAATCCCCTAAAATACAAAATAAAAAACATTGTCAAACTAAAATATTGTACATTCATTTCATTGACAAAAATCAATAAACATTTTTGACTGACACGTGAAGAGCACAGGACATTGAGAGAAAAAGAGTTGTTTTTTTTGACAATGTTAGTTGCTTTTGCATTAGTTTTAATACATGTCACATGAAAGCATGTTATGAAAGCAGTCCTAAATGCCTGAAATGACTTAATGAGCATGCACTGATGCACACAGAGGAGGCAGTGTGTCGTTTCAAGCCAAAGACGTAAGCGCAAACCAAGGCATGCATGCAATCTGTTATACCTGTAAACCCAGGTATCAGAATATTTTCTATATTCTTCTAATCTGTTTGTAATGCACTTTTGGCGTAGTCAGAAAAAAATAGATTAAGACGCATTCTATCATCTCTGTAATATGATCTAATCATAATTACTTTTTAAAAAGCAAATGCTGAAATGCCTAAAAATATGCATGTTATATGTGTGTTGCATTGTGTGAGCGCACAGATTCTCTCAGGAGAATAAACAAGGCTGAACGTTCAATGTGAATACAAAGTTCTCGGGCCAAAAATTCATGATCCCTAATGAATGCATTTATTTAAGATAATGAGCCTCAATCCTACATTTACCTATTCCACAGAAACCTATTTACAGGGGAAACACTACATACCGTGTAAACACAATGTAATCCTGTAATCCTGGTAATTCAATGCTTGACACAGTTTAATCAGGTAACAGCGCTGACTTACACTGGCAGAAGAGAAACTAGACTTCTGAGAATCTCATGTCTGAAGTGTTTCCTGATGCAGTGAAACTGTAGAAGTTCCCTGTTACTGTCAAAACACAACTTTGCTGAGAAACACTGGTGTGCTTGGCGAATCTCAGCATGTATAACTGAGATGTTCACCTCACGATCCCGACAGCGTTCAGGGAAACTGTGTGGTTTGGTTGCGCTGGTGGAGCAGAGATACTACATGCATTACAGACTTGAAGGAAGATAACCTGCTATCTTTGCTTTATTCCAGAGACATCGATGTTTTGAGCCAATAACCTGAGCTGTAAATATCATGTGACTAATGAGCCAGACAGCACTGACTGACACCTCATACACACACACACACACAGAGTGTGTTCATTCTTCAATAGTCAGGCACTAAAACATCTACTATCATATGATACATTTTTTTACATTTATTTAATACTTGCAGTGTGTGTGTGTGTGTACTTGTACAACTATCTTTGTGAGGACCAGTTTGAGTTTTAGACCAGTGGAGTGAGGACAGAGAGAGTAAAGTGAGGACAAGTTGGCCGGTCCTCACTCTCTGAGAGCCTTTAAAGGCCTGTTTGAGGGTCAAGACTTGGTTTTAGGGATACGGTTATAATGAGGTCAAGGGTCGGTTTAGGGTCAGGGGTCGGGTTAGGCACTTAGTTGTGATGGGTAAGGTTAGGGTAAGCGGATAGAGATTGCATTGTGTCAATGAATGTCCTCATGAAGACAGATTTACAAAGAATTTGTGTGTGTGTGTGTGTGTGTGTGTGTGTGTGTGTCTGTGTGTGTGGATGTTTGAATGTTCACAGAAAATTCAGAGATAATGTTTTTATAATTTAATTGGAATGTTAAGACTCAAAGAAACATGCATAAATGCAGTACTTCGAGTCAGTGGATTGAGCAGAAGTGTCATGAAGACACAAAGTCAGGGTTAACATACATTGGGATATTTTTAACCCAACCGTTGGGTTACACATATTGGGTCATTTTTAAAATCGTTGGGTAATTTCTAGTAATAACCCAGTTGTTGGGTTAAATACGTATGTTGGGTTAAACACGTAAATACTGTGTGTTTTGAATTTATGTACACAATTATGTGTATTTACATTAAATTCTAGACTCCCCAATATTTAGTTTGTAATTAAAAATATTTGTTGAGACATATTTATTGTTTTATACTAAGTGTATTTTATTTATTAAAATAATGTCATAAATAAAAATAAATAGTTAACTGAACTGTTGGGTTGCTTTTAACCCACTGATTCGGTATGCTGCTATACCACCCCATAGCTGGGTTACTCGTTGGGTTATTTTTAACCCAATATTATTAAGCGAGTACCAATATTGCTTAAACATGTTGAAATATGATATACAAGTAGACTGCAGACGTCGGGTTTTAAGCGAATTTCTGTCTAGTTTATTTAGCCTTTTCATGCAGTCTGACAGGCCAAATTCCTACATACAAAATACAAAATCCTTGAAAACAAACGGTTATACAGTTCGACAGTCTCTCCTGCCAAGTCAAGTCCCCGTTTTATTTCAAGAAAAAAATCCTGGCCGTCCAGTACTGTAAAAATCTCCTTGACACGAAGTCCCAAGACATTCAGACATCTCGAAGATCCTGAAACTGAAACTCGACGCTCGCCAGCATGAATGCACATTTGCCAAGAACAGGTATTTGCAGACTGAGAGCAGAGCCAGCTGTTCCAAGAAACAGGGATGTGTGGAGTAGATTTGCGATCCTTTTGGGAAACCCTGAGCCTCGGTGGGAGACGCCAGCGTAACACAGGGGTCAACTAGTCCTAATAATAGAGTAAAACACAGCGTTTGTAATGCTTTTCAGGTCCGAGAGACGCTGGACTTCTGAACCCCTGCTGTGTAAGACGCTCGAATAGCAGGAGTCGCTGCTAATTTAAAATCCTGCTTCTGGTGATGCTAGTGCGAACCGAGGTCAAGAAGATCAGTGCGAGACTTTCACCTCTCAGCTTTAGGAAACAATTAGTTAAAGTCTCCCTGTGGTAAAAATCCAGCTTTTAATGTTGTTTATGTGTCTATGTGGTGTTTTTAATGTGCTTTAAGACAAAGCACGTGTAAATTCATAAGTCGACACCATTGCTGAGTATGTTCTCCTTAATGAACTAGTCTGGCTATCACCAGACCAAGCTCGGTCTTTTAAGATTGAACATTAGTCTGGAGAGTCTGCTCTGTGTTTCCGCTGCACAAGAGGCGTGATCAACCGGCGGAGTTCAAATGACCCTGTACGCAATTGGATAGTCCTTCAAACAATCAGTGTCAACAAACGTGTTGGTTTGCAGCATTGATCAGCGGTTTGCAGAAGCAGCGATGGCATCCAGCGATATTTGCAGGTTGTGCAAAAGAAAAAGATGAAAGTGAGTGGTGTTAACAGCGATTTGAGCCATTTGTTTGCTAAACTAAAGAAGCCATTGAGCATCGTCGAGAGGTTAAAAGGAATTGGATTGGATGAAACCCGCCAATAGCGCGCCAGGTGAATAAGCCAGTTTGTGATTGGTCCCCGCAAATTTGTAACGGAAGCAGGATAGAAGAATGTACAGGTTTCCAGCCGGAGCTGCAGGACGAAATCAAATCGCCGTCAGATCGCGCTGAGTTTACCCAGTCTAGCGGTGAACCGAAGACGTGGCTTTGAAATCGCTGGTGTTTCTGACGTCACAAACTACCTTGTAACCAATCAGATCAACGTGTGATCGTCAACCAGTGGATCTCTGAGCTGAGTGAGTGAGTGGAGGCGGGGCTCATTTGCATATTCATAGAACCACGCATACTAAATGAGGCGAGGGTGTCGAGTTACATTCAAGATATTTTAAGGCATGAAGAAATTGTTTTCAAGGACAAAATTTTTATATATGTCATTTTTGTGATCAAATATGAGTTTTAAGGGATACAATGATTGACTTCAGAGGGACTTAGTGAAAGTATCAATACTGAACAGAAAGATTATCTTCATTTATGAACTTTAAGAATATCTTGTCTTGATAAATGTCTATTTTGTGTGTATATGTGTGTGTGTGTGTCAGGCACGGAGCCAGGATTTCAGTTTTGGATGGGCCAGACCAATTGTGGGTGGGCCTTAAATTAAAAACGTTAAATTTAAAAACGTCGTTATCCAATCACTGTTTAACCTAATAAAAATTACTGACTAATATTATCTGTGCGTATAATATAGATTTTAATAGCTTGATGCTCTTTAAATATTTTGTTGCATTGTAAAAAGTGTCGGTGCATAGGACGGACCTATCCGCGATCGCTCTCCATGGTTCTGACCAAAGAAGAGCGCTTTGTAATCTTCATTACGCATCATACCTGGCGTTGTCTCTTAGTGCGCTATGAAGACTCTTGACTATAACTTAACTAAAGGTATACTACCACTAAAGGTATACCATTGCTAGGCGTCTTCAGGGCTATCATCCACTCTCGAGGCAGAGGCGCTGGCGCCCTCCTAGCAATGGCGCTGGTCGCCGAGAAAGATGTGATACATCATGAGATGCGCAAATATGTCTGGAGACATGACATGTAAGACATGATTTTGACCACTTCAATGAGTTTTGTTTTGTAGAAAGACTCTTTTTAAAAGATTTTCGTTTTGTATAAATTGTATCTTAATTTTGATCAATGTTTTGTCAACCAATTGCCTGTATTTAAAATAAGAAGAAAATATATAGCAGACAATGTAATAAGGCGCCGCATTGATCGCATTGCACGTGAACTGAAGGGCGCCGAAACTCAGCTTGTGCCTCACAGATTTGAGAAATATAGGCTATCTATCTATTATAGAAAGCTTGACATGTCTACTTTTAAACGAAAATATTCAAAACCAAAAGAAATAGGCTCTCTGATTATGAAATCCATATGAAATGTGAATTTCTCTCTGGCGTTCATGGCGAGTCCGCATCGTCAACTTCATCTTTGCAGCGACAAAGAAAACACCAGTTTATTAATAAATAATTAAATGTCTCCTTGCTATTTTAGACACATTCATAATCATTACTTTTACCGGTTCTTTGTGGCTAGCTTTAAGCGTGCGGTCGTGCGCTTGAGTGCGGATATTGCAAACGCTCATTATCCTGTGTAGGCTATATAGCCTATTTAAGTAGTATAATTAATATACAGGGGCGATTTGTCCACGAATGGCTTAAATGAACAGCTACTAGTCGACTAGAATTTTTTTTAAGTCGGAGGCAGCCCTTATTCCACATATTTTCGAACCAGGAAGCAGGCCATTCTGGGTTGAACGAGCGACCCTACGGAATGAGCGAGCGGAGCGGAATATTCAGAAATGCGCTCTCCGCTCACGAGCTCTGATCGGAACCAACCCGAACCACTGTCTGCTGAATTTGCGCAGAAACATCAAAATAGACGTAACCAGCTTTTTAAATTTGTTTTTAAAACTAAACATTTAGACTATTTTAGCACAAATTATGAGCTTATTGAGTTTTGGGTGGGCCTGTTGAAAAGTGGGTGGGCCTAGGCCCGTCAGGCCCACCCATAACGCCGTGCCTGGTGTGTGTGTGTGTGTGTGTATGTATGTATGTGAGTGTGTGAATTTGTGTGTGTGTGATATTGCTTTTATACAACAATCAAGTGTCTTTAAAAACACTCTTTTGCGCAGAACTACTTTCCTCCGCCACAGATTTAAATCTCAAGTTGACAGTTTATCAGTCGAGTCCGAGCCTCCGATACTAATTCTAAAACGTCACTTTAGAACTCATAACGAATTGACGTTGAGTGAAGCTTATTCCATGCATTCCGTGACACAACAACAGTAGTATGATACTGGGGGAATATCACACGACTGGAAAAAACTCTCAGCCTATCAGATTCAAGGACCAGAAAACCCTGAGACTAGTAATACATATCTAGTGGAACAGTGTTAACTAGTAAAGTCCCCCGTAGTCAATCATTGTCTCCCTAAAAACTCATCTTTGATCACCAAAATTACATATTAAAATGTTTTTTCCTTGAAAAAGTTCCAATAAAATAAAATAGCTTGAATGTAACTTGACACTCATTAAGTATGCGCGGCTCTATGAATATGCAAATGAGCCCCGCCTCCACTCCCTCAGCTCAGAGATCCACTGGTTGACGATCACACGTTGATCTGATTGGTTACAAGGTAGTTTGTGACGTCAGAAACACCAGCGATTTCAAAGCGTGTGTTTGAGACTGTCTTTGGTTCACTGCAGTTTTAAGGAGGAAATACTCAGCAATGGTGTCGACTTATGAACTTACACATGCTTTGTCTTAACGCAGATTAAAAATAGACATATAAACAACATTAAAAGCTGGATTTTCACCACAGGGAGACTTTAAATAAAACGATTAAAGATAAAGATTATTGTAGTGGTAGTAGTTTTACATGAAAATACAATGTCAGTCTTTCTACTGTTACTTGCCATTTCTTTGTAATTATTTGTGAAATATACTAGCAATTACACTAAAAAACACCAATGTTTTTCAGGATACACATGATTTTGTTTCCCTTGTGTGTCTTTTTCACTGTGACCTTAATAACGTTTTTTTCTCCCTAATCACATATGCATGCTTCAGACTTCCTAGTTATGCATTTTTAACAATCTGACAGACACGAGAAACAAACAAAAAAAAAAGTAGATGAAATATGCTGCTGTCTCCTAACCCCGTTACCTCCAATAAACCCTGCTGAGAACTTGGCATGAGCTCTCGGGTCACACAAGGACAGCGGAGAACAGGAAAACAGCCAGAGCCTGCAGAAAACCTGAGAGATCTAGCGTTCGCTCGACTAGCACTGATAATCATCATAAATGTTTCTTGAGCATCAAATCCTCATATTAGAGTGATCTCTGAAGGATCATGTGACACTGAAGACTGGAGTAATGATGCTGAACATTCAGCTTTGATCACAGGAATAAATTACACTTTACTGTATATTCACATAGACAACAGATGATTTACATTGGAATAATATTTCACTGTTTTTACTGTTTTTGTTATCATATAAATTCGGCCTTGGCGAGTAAGAGACTCTTTCAAAAACATTAAAAACAATCTTAATTATTGGAAAATTTTGACTATATATATATATATTAATAAGTAGTTATATATAATATTTTATATATTTCCCATTAATATAAAAGCTGTAAAATTTTATTATATTAATCAAATGCTAATATTTTGTCTGTTTTAATTGAGTTTTTCTGAGACGACACCAGAAATCCTGTCTGCGGTTAATGAACACACACCAGCACATTTACTCATTTCTCATTTCATTCTCTGTTGTTTCCCAGACTCTCTTTCTCTGTTCTGACGGTATTAAACAGGCGTTGCGTGATTGGCTGGAGAAGCTGAGAAGGATCGCGGTATCATAGCAACTGTCATCAAGGTCCAGTCAGGATTATCCTGTTCGAAAGGCCTGAGTATATACTGTCATTTAGCACACGCTTTTGCTTTTATCCAAACAGTGAGTGAAAGAGAGACTTCAGATGTGCTGATGGTGTGTTACACACACAAGATGATAGTATGCTACACACACAGGCTGATGATGTGTTACACACAAGCTGATGATGTGTTACACACACAAGCCAATGGTGTTTTACACACACAAGCTGATGATGTGTTACACACACAAGATGATAGTATGTTACACACACAGGCTGAGGATGTGTTACACACACAAGATGATAGTATGTTACACACACAGGCTGATGATGTGTTACACACAAGCTGATGATGTGTTACACACACAAGCCAATGGTGTTTTACACACACAAGCTGATGATGTGTTACACACACTGGCTGATGATGTGTTACACACACAAGATGATAGTATGTTACACACACAGGCTGATGATGTGTTACACACAAGCTGATGATGTGTTACACACACAAGCCAATGGTGTTTTACACACACAAGCTGATGGTGTGTTACACACACTGGCTGATGATGTGTTACACACACACTGGCTGATAGTGTGTTACACACACAAGCTGATGAGGTATTACACACACTGGCTGATGATGTGTTACACACACTGGCTGATGATGTGTTACACACACACACTGGCTGATGAGGTATTACACACACTGGCTGATGATGTGTTACACACACAAGCTGATGATGTGTTACACACACAAGCTGATGGTGTGTTACACACACAAGCTGAAGATGTGTTACACACACAAGCTGATGATGTGTTACACACACAAGCTGATTATGTGTTACACACACTGGCTGATGGTGTGTTACACACACAAGCTGATGATGTGTTACACACACTGGCTGATGGTGTGTTACACACACTGGCTGATGGTGTGTTACACACAAGCTCATGATGTGTTACACACACAAGCTGATGATGTGTCACACACACAAGCTGATGATGTGTTACACACACAAGCTGATGGTGTGTTACACACACAAGCTGAAGATGTGTTACACACACAAGCTGATTATGTGTTACACACACAAGCTGATTATGTGTTACACACACTGGCTGATGGTGTGTTACACACACAAGCTGATGAGGTGTTACACACACTGGCTGATGGTGTGTTACACACACTGGCTGATGGTGTGTTACACACAAGCTCATGATGTGTTACACACACAAGCTGATGATGTGTCGCACACACAAGCTGATGGTGTGTTACACACACAAGCTGATGAGGTGTTACACACACTGGCTGATGATGTGTTACACACACAAGCTGATGAGGTGTTACACACACAAGCTGATGAGGTGTTACACACACAAGCTGATGAGGTGTTACACACACAAGCTGATGGTGTGTTACACACACAAGCTGAAGATGTGTTACACACACAAGCTGATGATGTGTTACACACACAAGCTGATGATGTGTTACACACACAAGCTGATGGTGTGTTACACACACAAGCTGATGGTGTGTTACACACACAAGCTGAAGATGTGTTACACACACAAGCTGATTATGTGTTACACACACTGGCTGATGGTGTGTTACACACACAAGCTGATGATGTGTCACACACACTGGCTGATGATGTGTTACACACACAAGCTGATGATGTGTTACACACACAAGCTGATGAGGTGTTACACACACAAGCTGATGAGGTGTTACACACACAAGCTGATGAGGTGTTACACACACAAGCTGATGATGTGTTACACACTCAAGCTGATGATGTGTTACACACACTGGCTGATGGTGTGTTACACACACAAGCTGATGAGGTGTTACACACACTGGCTGATGATGTGTTAAACACACAAGCTGATGATGTGTCACACACACAAGCTGATGAGGTGTTACACACACAAGCTGATGAGGTGTTACACACACAAGCTGATGAGGTGTTACACACACTGGCTGATGGTGTGTTACACACACAAGCTGATGATGTGTCACACACACAAGCTGATGAGGTGTTACACACACAAGCTGATGAGGTGTTACACACACTGGCTGATGATGTGTTACACACACAAGCTGATGAGGTGTTACACACACAAGCTGATGATGTGTTACACACACAAGCTGATGAGGTGTTACACACACAAGCTGATGAGGTGTTACACACACAAGCTGATGAGGTGTTACACACACAAGCTGATGATGTGTTACACACTCAAGCTGATGATGTGTTACACACACTGGCTGATGGTGTGTTACACACACAAGCTGATGAGGTGTTACACACACTGGCTGATGATGTGTTAAACACACAAGCTGATGATGTGTCACACACACAAGCTGATGAGGTGTTACACACACAAGCTGATGAGGTGTTACACACACAAGCTGATGAGGTGTTACACACACTGGCTGATGGTGTGTTACACACACAAGCTGATGATGTGTCACACACACAAGCTGATGAGGTGTTACACACACAAGCTGATGAGGTGTTACACACACTGGCTGATGATGTGTTACACACACAAGCTGATGAGGTGTTACACACACAAGCTGATGAGGTGTTACACACACAAGCTGATGAGGTGTTACACACTCAAGCTGATGATGTGTTACACACACTGGCTGATGGTGTGTTACACACACAAGCTGATGAGGTGTTACACACACTGGCTGATGATGTGTTAAACACACAAGCTGATGGTGTGTTACACACACAAGCTGATGAGGTGTTACACACACTGGCTGATGATGTGTTACACACACTGGCTGATGATGTGTTACACACAAGCTGATGGTGTGTTACACACACAAGCTGATGAGGTGTTACACACACACAAGCTGATGATGTGTCACACACACAAGCTGATGAGGTGTTACACACACAAGCTGATGAGGTGTTACACACACTGGCTGATGATGTGTTACACACACAAGCTGATGAGGTGTTACACACACAAGCTGATGAGGTGTTACACACACAAGCTGATGAGGTGTTACACACACAAGCTGATGATGTGTTACACACTCAAGCTGATGATGTGTTACACACACTGGCTGATGGTGTGTTACACACACAAGCTGATGAGGTGTTACACACACTGGCTGATGATGTGTTAAACACACAAGCTGATGGTGTGTTACACACACAAGCTGATGAGGTGTTACACACACTGGCTGATGATGTGTTACACACACTGGCTGATGATGTGTTACACACACTGGCTGATGGTGTGTTACACACACAAGCTGATGAGGTGTTACACACACACTGGCTGATGATGTGTTACACACACAAGCTGATGGTGTGTTACACACACACACACACACACACACACACACACACACACACACACACACACACACACGCTGATGAGGTGTTACACACACTGGCTGATGGTGTGTTACACATACAAGCTGATGATGTGTTACACACACAAGCTGATTATGTGTTACACACACTGGCTGATGGTGTGTTACACACACAAGCTGATGATGTGTTACACACAAGCTCATTATGTGTTACACACACAAGCTGATGATGTGTTACACACACTGGCTGATGATGTGTTACACACACAAGCTGATGATGTGTTACACACACTGGCTGATGATGTGTTACACACACAAGCTGATGAGGTGTTACACACACAAGCTGATGAGGTGTTACACACACTGGCTGATGAGGTGTTACACACACAAGCTGATGAGGTTTTACACACACAAGCTGATGAGGTGTTACACACACAAGCTGATGAGGTGTTACACACACACAAGCTGATGATGTGTTACACACTCAAGCTGATGATGTGTTACACACACTGGCTGATGGTGTGCTACACACAAGCTGATGATGTGTTACACACACAAGCTGATGAGGTGTTACACACACACAAGCTGATGGTGTGTTACACACACACACACACACACACACACACACACACACACACACACACACACACGCTGATGAGGTGTTACACACACTGGCTGATGGTGTGTTACGCATACAAGCTGATGATGTGTTACACACACAAGCTGATGATGTGTTACACACACAAGCTGATGATGTGTTACACACACTGGCTGATGAGGTGTTACACACACTGGCTGATGGTGTGTTACACATACAAGCTGATGGTGTGTTGCACACACACACGCTGATGAGGTGTTACACACACTGGCTGATGGTGTGTTACACACACATACATACATAAATTCAAAATAAATTTACATACAACATACGTATTTAACCCAACAGCCGGAAAAAAAGTATTAAGAAAAATTATCCAACGCTTTAAAAAATGACCCAACATATTGACCCAATATGTGTAACCCAATGGTTGGGTTAAAAATAAATAACCCAACACTTTTTACTGTGTGGTAATGTTCTGTTGGTCAAATTTACTTTCAAAAATTAACGTTAAAATGAATCAAATAAAAAACAATTATCGCTATGAACAAAAATGTTAATATCTGCCAGCTTTGTGTCTCTTTGGCTCATTCACGAGTCTGTGATGATATCTGATTCATGAACTAAACCTTCTTTCAGTTGAAGTGTTTCACAAACGGATCTCAGTGACTCATGCTATTCGTTTCCTCATTCAGAACTTCTACAGAAGTCATACGTGTTTAAAAACACATGATGTGGAAATCACAGCCTCGAGTCGGCCACAGAATTATGATAAAGGACATTGTGTTTTATTAATGTCTAGAAATAAACATCAGAATAATCATTAAACATTTGATCGTGAATGGAACTATTCTTATTTTCTTGAGCATTAAATATAATATTACAAACATATATCTCTCATGCATGTTTTATAAGAGTATTTGCAGTAACATTTCCCTGTTGACGTGTGTGTGTGTGTGTGTGTGTGTGTGTGTGTGTGTGTGTGTGTGTGTGTGTGTAATGAGTGTGTCATCGCTGCGGTTCGGCGCAGAAGGGCCCTGCATTAATTATGCATTACATTTACATAATCTCTTTTGATCCAGGGATCCTCTGTGTGTGTGTGTGTGTGTGTGTGTGTGTGTGTGTGTGTGTGTGTGTGTGTGTGTGTGTGTGTGTGTGTGTGTGTGTGTGTGTGTGTGTGTGTGTGTGTGTGTGTGTCTCACCTCAGATGTGTGAATCACTGCAGCTCGACGGCATCCCAGAACCAAAGACTGGTGACTTTCGGGAAAACATTAGACTTAAAGAGAAATGCTTGAGGCTTTGTTTCAAACTCTCTGCCTCTGTAGACTCAGCAAGACTGCATTTATTTGGACAACAAATACAGTTAAAATAGTGAAATAATATTATAATATTATAATGTAAATCATCTGTTGTCTATGTGAATATATAGTAAAGTGTAATTTATTCCTGTGATCAAAGCTGAATTTTCAGCATCATTACTCCAGTCTTCAGTGTCACATGATCCTTCACAAATCACTCTAATATGATGATTTGATGATCAAGAAACATTTATGATTATTATCAGTGTTGAAAACAGTTGTGCAGCTTCATGTGTTTTTTGTGGGAACATCGGATACATTTTACTGTCACTTTTGATCAATTTAATGCATCCTTTTTTAATAAAAATATTAATTTCTTAAAAAAATATATTTTCTGACCCCAAGCTTTTTTGTGTGATTATTAATATATATATATATAGTGAAAAAACATAAGCAGCTTTACAGAAAATCATAAAGTAAATGTG
>JAJAQA010000014.1:955000-1002500 GCA_021464565.1 Rutilus rutilus | reverse complement strand
AACGATAACCACAACGATAACTACAACGATAACTACAACGATAACTATAACGATAACTGAAACGATAACTATAACGATAACTACAACGATAACTACAACGATAACTATAACGATAACTACAACGATAACTACAACGATAACTATAATGATAACTACAACGCTAACTATAATGATAACTGAAACGAAAACTATAACGATAACTGCAACGATAACTATAACGATAACTACAACGATAACTATAACGATAACTACAACGATAACTACAACGAAAACTATAACGATAACTGCAACGATAACTATAACGATAACTACAACGATAACTACAACGATAACTACAACGAAAACTATAACGATAACTGCAACGATAACTATAACGATAACTGCAACGATAACTACAACGATAACTACAACGAAAACTATAATGATAACTGCAATGAAAACTATAACGATAACTGCAACGATAACTATAACGATAACTACAACGAAAACTATAACGATAACTGCAACGATAACTATAACGATAACTACAACGATAACTACAACGCTAACTACAACGATAACTACAACGATAACTATAACGATAACTACAACGATAACTATAACGATAACCACAACGATAACTACAACGATAACTATAATGATAACTGAAACGATAACTACAACGATAACCACAACGATAACTACAACGATAACTACAACGATAACTGAAACGATAACTACAACGATAACTGAAACGATAACTACAACGATAACCACAACGATAACTACAACGATAACTACAACGATAACTGAAACGATAACTACAACGATAACTATAACGATAACTGAAACGATAACTACAACGATAACCACAACGATAACTACAACGATAACTATAATGATAACTGAAACGATAACTACAACGATAACCACAACGATAACTACAACGATAACTGAAACGATAACTACAACGATAACTACAACGATAACTATAACGATAACTGAAACGATAACTACAACGATAACCACAACGATAACTACAACGATAACTATAATGATAACTGAAACGATAACTACAACGATAACCACAACGATAACTACAACGATAACTACAACGATAACTATAACGATAACTGAAACGATAACTATAACGATAACTACAACGATAACTACAACGATAACTATAACGATAACTACAACGATAACTACAACGATAACTACAACGATAACTATAATGATAACTACAACGCTAACTATAATGATAACTGCAACGAAAACTATAACGATAACTGCAACGATAACTATAACGATAACTACAACGATAACTATAACGATAACTACAACGATAACTACAACTATAACTACAACGATAACTACAACGCTAACTATAATGATAACTACAACGCTAACTATAATGATAACTGCAACGATAACTATAATGATAACTGCAACGATAACTATAATGATAACTATAATGATAACTGAAACGATAACTATAACGATAACTACAACTATAACTATAATGATAACTACAACGCTAACTATAATGATAACTACAACGCTAACTATAATGATAACTGCAACGATAACTATAACGATAACTGCAACGATAACTATAATGATAACTACAACGATAACTACAATGATAACTACAACGATAACTATAATGATAACTACAACGATAACTACAATGATAACTACAACGATAACTATAATGATAACTACAACGATAACTATAATGATAACTACAACGATAACTATAATGATAACTACAACGATAACTATAACGATAACTGCAACGATAACTATAATGATAACTACATCAATAACTATAACGATAACTACAACGATAACTATGATAACTATAACTACATTAGCATTCACACCAGCGGACAATATCGTTCTGTTAATTATAAGCGCGCTGCAGTTTTGCCGCCTGTCACTTTAAATGCTCGTGCTCGTTAAAGCAGGATGGATTCTGATTGGCTGCCAATGTTTGTATCGAACAAAATCGTTCTGAAATCGTTTCTCTAACTCTGCTATTCTTTTATATTCAGAATGATTTTTTTTAACTATATCTTTATCATTATAGTTATCGTCCTCAGTGTGAAGGGGCCTTTAAAAAGATTTTTCAAAGCTGTAAATAAAACATTGATCATGAGATTTATGCTATTTAAGTTTTCTACTTAAAAATGTCATGTTTAATTTAATGTGTTACTTGCCATTTCCAGTGTTGGGTGACTTACTCTAAGAAGTCATTAATTACTATCTTCTAATTACATCTTCACCAGTGTCATCAGATTACTGCACTAATTACTCTCTCTAAAAAACGTAATACTAATTCCTTTCTAAATCCCATTTCAACCTTGACCAGTTGAACAATACGAGGATAGACATGAAACGGCTCAAATAAAACTATAAAATTGCATTAATCTTGAACTGAACAAAGAATGTTACGTTAAATTAAATCCACTATTGTGCTTTATATAGAATTGTTCTATACAGTATTTAATGAAATTACATCACGAGTAACTGTAATTAAATTACAGAAAAAATAAGAGTAATCCCGTACTTTACTTTTTCAAGGGAAAATTAATCAAATTACAGTAATTAATGCGTCACACCCAAGTCTTTGTATTTAAGTGTGAAACTTACTAGCAATTTCTGTGTGAAAATAGTTTCTACACCCATTTATTTTTCAGTGTAGGTTTGTTTTACCATATTCAAACAGCTGCAATAAATAGTCAGTAAAATGAATGAATGGGTCCGATTGTTAATTGTGCCAAATTTCACTATTGCGACAAGTATTCTTTCGTATTAATGCAACTGAAAGTGATTATGTCATTAAAGTCACCATGAAATCAAAATAGTTATTTTATGGAATATTGCAGTGTTTATTCTAAATTGTTTATCGGTGTAAATTCATGTGCCTCATAATCTTGAATTAAAATAACTTTCTTTATTTCTTCTCTTCTCTGATGATGTGGGCGGGGCAACCTGTCAGTCACACGAAATCCACCAATAGCAAACCACAACCATCCAATCAATTCCCCACAGACAAAATCAAGCCCCGCCCACATTTGTTCTTATTCCAGAAGCGTTTCACTCGATATACGGAACAATACAGAAGAAAAGACCAGCGCAACTTCCCTTTCATGCATGAACAATAATGAAAACACTACATGAGAAATATTACAGCTTTTACTCTGACAGAACACTGTGTAATCTTATTACGATTCTCTGGGTTTGATGCATGTAATCATGGTTGACATTAGCTGTTTTCAAAGCTGCCTTTGTTGAACGTCTTAGATCAGTGTGACGACTTGAAGTGAATGGTTAGGTATTAAATATTTTAAGGGAATTTTCCATGTTATGAATATTGCATTATGCACTGTGTTCTTTCATTTTCAGCTGTGTTAACTATGAGAATCACTCTAGAACTGCGAGAGAGAGTTGTTTTCTAGTACTCGAAAACTCATTCAGTAATACGAGCTGTAGAAAGTGTGCATGTCTTAATGGTTTTTATTTCAATTTATGTCTTAATGTCTGCCGATTTCTTGAATAGCACATTTATTTTGTTTGGTTAGATTAGGTTAAGGTTTATATGTTTTTTTGTTTTGTTTTTTGATGGCCAAATCTAATGCATGCATCACAAAATGTAACGAAATTACCTTTGAGATCCATTAAGAGTCCAATTATCAATGAAGAGTCTTAACTGGTAAAATCATCATATCATCAGAGGTTTTCTCAGGCCTTCACTGCTTCACTCTTGCAGTTGTAGGAATGTTTTGGGGAATTATTGTGATGAATATATTTTGAAAATGCTTTCAAGATAATGACGTGAACCAAAACGAGGGTTTCCATGGTGATATTCCACATGCTTTTCCATCTTTGACTCGGACATCTGTCTGTTTTTCATCATCATTTTTACTGCTGTTTGCAAAAGTCAATTATTTGGTTTGATCTGAACAAACCTCAAACGCCGAGTATGAAACTTTGACATGTAACCGTTACAAGGTCACTAACTAACATTATAACAATGAGCGATTCATGTGTTACAGTATTTATTAATCTTTGTTAATGTTAGTTGATAAAAATACAACCGTTTATTGTTAGTTCATGTTCACTCAGGTCAATTGAAATAATATACAGCTTTTGATTTTAATAATATATTAGTAAATGTTGAAAATAACATTAACTAAGATTAATATGTGCTTTAGAAACTAATGTTAACTTTTATCATCACTGCATTGGTTACCTATAAAGTTCCGTATTAATTACAAGGTATTGCTACTTACTTATAAAGCCCTAAACGGCTTAGCTCCAGTCTATTTAACGGATCTTCTATCGCCCTATAATCCATCGCGCTCTTTAAGATCACTTAATTTAAGGCTTTTGGTCATACCTAGGATATCCAGATCCACCGAAGGAGGGAGAGCATTTTCACATTTAGCTCCAAAACTCTGGAATAGTCTTCCTGATAGTGTTCGTTGCTCAGACTCGCTCTCCCAGTTTAAAACTAGATTAAAGTCGCATCTCTTCAGCCAGGCATTCATATAATATTTTTAATCTTACAGTTCAAATTACAATCCGGCCTCTAGTTAATAAACGCCAGAGGAGAACTGGCCCCCGACTGAGCCTGGGTTCTCCCAAGGTTTTTTTTTCTCCATTGGTTCACCTCATGGAGTTTTAGGACACCATTAGGTCACTTGATGGAGTTTTTTGGTTCCTTGCCACTGTTGCCTTTGGCTTGCTCAGTTGGGGATATTCTGGGGATATCTAATTTGATTTTATCAATAAATTCCACTAGAAACAAACCTTGTTGTAATATTTTAATTTAATACTGTGAAGCTGCTTTGATACAATCTGTATTGTGAAAAGCGCTATACAAATATACTTGACTTGACTTGACTAATGAAAACTTATAGTAAAGTGTTACCAATGTAACTCGTCCTGTATGAGGTTTGTTATTTCTTATTTTTTCTTTTGATAGAAATCTGTTAAGGATAACTGAATCGGTAATACTTTACAATAAGGTTTCGTTTGTAAACTGAACTAACAATGAACAATGCTACAACAGCATTTATTAATATTAGCGTATGTTATTCGCAACATTTATTAAAACAGAGATGTTAAGATCAAGTTGTATCCGTTAATATTAGTTATACTGCTGGGCTGTTGAATGCTCGAATCTGATTGGCTGACGAGCGTTCTAAGGTGTGCAGTTATTTTTAGGGAAACTCACGGCTAAAGTAGTTCCGGCAGGTTTCGACCGCATTACAGGTCCGTATCACTTCGCCAAATGATTTCAGTTATTTTCAAAGGTCTTTACAGTCGACAACAGCAAAAGAACCAAATAACTCTCTCTCTCTAATAACTGCATTAATAACTGCATTAATAACTGCATTAATCTGCTATCAGTGGCTCTAAAATGACGTTTTGGAATCAGAAACGGAGGTGTGGGATGAGATGAGTAAGAAATTAGTTCCACACACAAAAGTGTTTTAATGATAAAAACCTGAGAAATGTCTTGAAATACATCATCTGAACAATATTTTGAGGTGTTGTAACCGTAGTATAAGGGAATAATTGACTCTGGGCTGTTGAATTATTAGAAAATGATGCACACCTTCGTGTCGTGGCCGCATCACCACCTCGGGTGTGCATTATTCTCTAATAATTCAACGGACCTTCGTCAATTATTCCTTGCTTAATGCACTGTGAAATAACATGAACATCACATTTTTTATTATCTAACATTAACAAAGGTTAATAAATGCTGTAGAAATATATTGCTCATTTAGTCTATTGTCAATGCATTAACTAATGTTAACCAATGGGATCTTACTGTACAACGATTATTTTAATAGAGTTCATTTTTTTATTTAAAAAATCTTGTTTTCCAGCACAAACATCCAAACATTCTTAAATCAGGATACATTTACTGGAGAATAAGCAAAATGACAGAAGATATTAAGTCTGAAAAATGGGTCAAAAATGAGTTATTGCTTAAAACAAGAACTGCCATCTGCCGATGGGGACAAAACAATAGTTGTTTTCCCTTAGATTTAAGTTTATTTTTCTGACTCCATTCGCAGATGTTTGTTCTCGTTTAAAGCTAAACACAATATCTTACGTCATCATATGCTCGTATCTTGATTTAAGAATGTTTAGATATCAGTAGTACTGGAAATAATTAAATTAAATTAAATTCACATTTATTTGTATAGCGCTTTTCACACATCATTTCAAGGCAGCTTTACAGAAAATGAGTCCATATTACAATTTACAGTGATCTGTTATCAGAGGAAACTGTCTAAGTTATGCATTTCAGAAATGTACATATACAAAATCACAGTTAACGAAACATTTTTAATTATTACATTTACTAAGCATCATTTTAGTGCTGAGGTTTCATTGTTCTCACAGACCATCGGGCAATTGTGGATAAAATAGGCATCACTCATCAAGGTTTTAATGAATCAGCGGTTGATTCATACACTCGTTCAGTCAGTCGGAGAGTAGGAGTAAATCAGGACAGCATGAAGACTGCAGGCGTTCGGCTCTCTGTGGGTTTCTGTCGGGAACACGAGGGGAAGGGTGATGGGAAACAGCCTTTCAATCTAAAAACACACGCTTTGGCTGAAGGTCAGACGGGGTCACGACGGGAGTGTCGAGCGGGAAACCGCGGGCCGTATACGGGCAGGTGTGTGTGACGGCTTCCAATCGGAGGCTCGTATGAACACCTGGTCCGAGTGTGTGTTTAATAAATGGTTCCTGTTTTCAAACAGGCAAAGAGCTGGAATCACTAAAAACCAATCACACATGTTGAACGACAGATGCGAACCGACAGTCTGTGTTTTTCTGCGGTTTCCTACACAGTCTGGGATACGTGTGTCTTTAACAATGGAAGAGATAAGTTCACTTTTAGATTGGGAACCCTTACTTATTACTTTAAAGGGTTAGTTCATCTAAAAATGAAAATTATCTCATAATTTACTCACCCTCAAGCCATCCTAGGCGTATGTGACTTTCTACTCTATTTTTCACCTTTGTTGCCATTGGCTTGTCTTGCTTAGTTGAGGACGTTAAATTTAATATTTAACAATATTATTGATCTCCTGCACTGACACCATTATATGAGAACTGAACTGAGCTGGACGATGACATCACGCTTTACTCCAGAGCGGCTATATATATATATATATATATATATATATATATATATATATATATATATATATATATATATATATATATAAATCAACTAAATTAATAACTTTTTTACAACAAAAATGAACCATCACTGAACTTACTTAAGCTGGACTGTGACGCTATTTTCTTCTGGAAACAAACTTTGTTGCATTATTTTCCTGTTTCCATCTTTTTTTCAGAACCGATAAATCGGTCGACCTCTATATGAGGAGTGTCAAATTGACACTTAAGTTTAATAGTTTGACGTTTTTTCATATCGCCAACCTATGGAAGCTTGTTTCCTCCACAGAATAAAAAATAAAAAAGGTAATTGCGACTTTTTATCTTGCGTGATATAAACTCGCAATTGCGTGATATAAAGTCAGAATTGCGAGATATAAAGTTAGAATTGCGAGATATAAAGCCAGAATTGTGAGATATAAAGTCAGAATTGCGAGATATAAAGTTAGAATTGCGAGATATAAAGCCAGAATTGTGAGATATAAAGTCAGAATTGTGAGATATAAAGTCAGAATTGCGAGATATAAAGTCAGAATTGCGAGATATAAAGTTGCAATTGTGTGATATAAAGTCAGAATTGTGAGATATAAAGTCAGAATTGCGAGATATAAAGTCAGAATTGCGAGATATAGTCAGAATTGCGTGATATAAAGTTGCAATTGTGTGATATAGTCAGAATTGTGAGATATAAAGTCAGAATTGCGAGATATAAAGTCAGAATTGCGTGATATAGTCAGAATTGCGTGATATAAAGTTGCAACTGTGTGTTATAGTCAGAATTGTGAGATATAAAGTCAGAATTGCGAGATATAAAGTCAGAATTGCGAGATATAGTCAGAATTGCGTGATATAAAGTTGCAATTGTGTGATATAGTCAGAATTGTGAGATATAAAGTCAGAATTGCGAGATATAGTCAGAATTGCGAGATGTAAAGTCAGAATTGTGAGATATAAAGTCAGAATTGCGAGATATAAAGTTGCAATTGTGTGATATAAAGTCAGAATTGCGAGATATAAAGTCAGAATTGTGAGATATAAAGTCAGAATTGCGAGATATAAAGTCAGAATTGTGAGATAAAAAGTCAGAATTGCGAGATATGAAGTCAGAATTGTGAGATATAAAGTCAGAATTGCATGTTATAAAGTCAGAATTGTGAGATATAAAGTCAGAATTGCGTGTTATAAAGTCAGAATTGTGAGATAAAAAGTCAGAATTGCGAGATATAAAGTCAGAATTGCGAGATATAAAGTCAGAATTGCGTGTTATAAAGTCAGAATTGTGAGATATAAAGTCAGAATTGTGAGATATAAAGTCAGAATTGCGTGATATAAAGTCAGAATTGTGTGATATAAAGTCAGAATTGTGAAATATAAAGTCAGAATTGCGAGATATAAAGTCAGAATTGCGTGATATAAAGTCAGAATTGCGTGATATAAAGTCAGAATTGTGAGATATAAAGTCAGAATTGCGAGATATAAAGTCAGAATTGTGTGTTATAAAGTCAGAATTGCGAGATATAAAGTCAGAATTGCGAGATATAAAGTCAGAATTGTGTGTTATAAAGTCAGAATTACGAGATATAAAGTCAGAATTGCGAGATATAAAGTCAGAATTGTGAGATATAAAGTCGCAATTGCGAGATATAAAGTCAGAATTGTGTGTTATAAAGTCAGAATTGCGAGATATAAAGTCAGAATTGCGAGATATAAAGTCAGAATTGTGTGTTATAAAGTCAGAATTGCGAGATATAAAGTCAGAATTGTGTGATATAAAGTCAGAATTGCGTGATATAAAGTCAGAATTGTGAGATATAAAGTCAGAATTGCGTGTTATAAAGTCAGAATTGCGTGTTATAAAGTCAGATTTGCGAGATATAAAGTCAGAATTGCGAGATATAAAGTCAGAATTGTGATATATAAAGTCGCAATTGCGAGATATAAAGTCAGAATTGCGTGATATAAAGTCAGAATTGCGAGATATAAAGTCAGAATTGTGTGATATAAAGTCGGAATTGCGTGATATAAAGTCAGAATTGCGTGATATAAAGTCAGAATTGCGCGATATAAAGTCAGAATTGCGTGATATAAAGTCAGAATTGCGTGATATAAAGTCAGAATTGCGCGATATAAAGTCAGAATTGTGAGATATAAAGTCAGAATTGCGTGATATAAAGTCAGAATTGCGTGATATAAAGTCAGAATTGCGAGATATAAAGTCAGAATTGCGTGATATAAAGTCAGAATTGTGAGATATAAAGTCAGAATTGCGTGATATAAAGTCAGAATTGCGTGATATAAAGTCAGAATTGCGAGATATAAAGTCAGAATTGCGTGATATAAAGTCGGAATTGCGTGATATAAAGTCAGAATTGCGTGATATAAAGTCAGAATTGCGCGATATAAAGTCAGAATTGCGTGATATAAAGTCAGAATTGCGTGTTATAAAGTCAGAATTGTGAGATATAAAGTCAGAATTGCGAGTTATAAAGTCAGAATTGCGAGTTATAAAGTCAGAATTGCGAGATATAAAGTCGGAATTGCGAGAAAAAATGTATTATCTTTTGCAATGTTTTATTCTGTGGCGGAAACAAGCGTCCACACCAACTCTTCAGTGCGATCAAGAGTGTCATTAGGCTTCGGAAACACTTCTAATGATTTGTTACAAAATGTAAAAAGTGTTTAGTTTTGTTTTCATCCACGTATGTTCTGCAGCAAACACATTTCTTCTCCAAAAGAGGAGTGTGTAGATGCAGAGCAGTTTTCAGCGTCTGGCTGCTCGTCTTGTAAATTCTCCCCTCGGAGCGATTCCGGTTCTCTTGCCCTTGTAAAGCAACCTTAATAAAGTTGAACAGTGCTCAGTTTAAGATAGCCAATAACAGGCAAGCCATCAAATCCCTTTTCCTGGAAAGAGCATATCGAGTGGAGTCTAAACCGGAAAATGGGGGTATTGTGGAGTATGTTAAATGCACACAAGTTAAACAATCTCAATGGGTTTTCCTTACATGTCTCGCTTGAGTTAAACTTTCATTATGTAACGTGTGGAAGTGTTTTGACAAGTTGCACTTAATCAGACCGTTAAACATAACGCAGACAATCCAAACATCTCTCAGCGTCTCTAAAAATAGCAATGAGGGTAATGCTCAGGATTAACTAGTTCTCGGTAAGGAAGTCGACTTCTCTAGTACACCCAGGATACACTCCTGCAAAACTTGTGTGTGAATGAGGAGCTGTGTGTGGAAAGCTTGCGGATTTGGCCTAGAGGACCGGACAGGTGTCTTTTGAGGGTACGTCCACGAACGATTAACACTTTGAGCATCGGCTAGCAAGAAGACGACGTGCAGACCTAATTTTGTAGCAGGATTTGTGGTGAAGACGAAAGGCACAATTCTTGGCGGTTAATTGCATAGAGTTCGCAATTATACTGCGCATTAACCAAGCCTTTATAGATTAGTTGAAAGAAGCTTAGTTTTAAAGGTAATGCTATTTTGTGTCTTAGATGTTGTGTGTTTGATGCAGAATGTTTTATATTGATTGATCTGACACAGGCTTTATTAGAGCACCACTGAAAGAAAAGCTGGTGTAGGATTTTCTTTGAAACTATTTTCACTCAGAAGTTACTAGTACATTTCTCAGATAATTACAAAGAAACGGCAAGTAACGCATTGAGCTAAACGTGAAATTGTGAATTCCTCGAGAGCCCTTTTAACGCTGTTTTCTCAGAAGGTCAGCTATGAGCATCATGCAACGCAGCATTTTCCTCTCTGGTTGCAGAAGTGAACGTGTGAGCACAGATGCATGCGATAGCAGCGAGGTGAAAGTGAGCGTCGGTGTTTCCCTGTGGGCATCAAGCCCAACCATGCCATTGGAGTTCCCTCTTGAAAAGCCGCCAACACGTCAACATTAATGAACAACGTGCTCTCCCACCATCCTCCTACACACACACACACACACACACACACACACTCACGCACATTAAGCAATCAGCATCGTGCGTCATGCGAATTTGAAGAGACATGCTGTTTTTTTGTTGTCATTTTGTAGTTATTTAGAAATATTTGCGTAAATGAGAGCGAGTGTGTTGTTTGTGACGAGCGAGTGTGTTGTTTGTGACCCTCTGTAAGTCTTATCTCACTCTGATATCAACAAGATGTGGCCAAGCCGATTGTTATTGTTGTTCGGACTCGTTTAATACTAAATGTACGTGTGTTGGCACAGTTTCAACACAAATTACGAAATGTTTTGAAGGTACATCAAGTTGCGATCTCTGTTCCAAAACTTAGCAGGTTGCTTGTTGATCTGTGTACATGCATTCCTCTCTGGTTTCTTTATTTTCTGAAATGGGGTGAAACTATTTAACTAATCGATTTTACACCGGACTTCATCAGTTGATTGATTACATTAGGAATCGCAAACATTTTTTGTGTTACAATTTTACAAGTAAATGATATGTTTAAATATGGCATTGTGTCATTAAATATGCACTCATTTCCAGAACAGGAATCTGAGCATCGGATAAAGCCAGGGTGTTTTGGATTTCTTTTTTTTATTACTCCATAAATCAGAAAATACTGTCAATAGACAGGAAAAAAAATTTTTTTACGAATAAAATGTTAACAAACCTTCAGTATGAAGAAGGTATGATGAAAAGTATGAATGAAACTATTAAGTTTGCTGAATGTAAAGCTGCAGAATAGGAGATTTTTTGCCAAAATAGCCAAATAGCACGAAATCTGAAACCCAATGCTTTTCCAGTGTCTCACCTTAAAGGTACAGTTCACCCTAAAATGAAAATTAAGTCATCATTTACTCACCCTGGTCTTGTTCTAATGCAGTACGCCCTTTATTTTCAATTGCTTGAAATGTGATTGGAATAACTTCAGAAAAGGAAAATACAGTTTAGTGCAACTAAACAATGCTATGCATATAAGCTACATAAAATTATAATGAGAACATTTCGCGTTCTCATTGGGACGTTTCTTTTAATGGTGAGACTTTTGTTTTTGTAATCAGGCTCTCAAAATGTATATAAAAATCTGGATTTAGATTAATCAGCCAATATATCGGTTATCGGCTTTCAAATATAAAGGATTATCGGTTATCGGTATCGGCCAAAATTTTCATATCGGTGCATTTTAGGGTGAACTGTCCCTTTAAGACTTCAGTTAACACTATTTCAGTCACTTTTAGTTAAGCGTAGTTCAACAGCGTCTTCTTTAGATCACTACATTTTACTCTTTTTCTGTCATGCTCCATTTAGCTTTGTGTCCTCTGTGATTGGCCCCTAAAAAGTTTCTGAAGAAGGCTCTGATAAAGGAATAAGATACGACTTAGTGAATTGGTATTATTGTTAAGTTTGTTCTATAGTAAATGCATCAAATTTGAACACGTTGGATGTGATCAGTCATTTGGTCATCAATAAGCACGTATCACTTTGCATAAGTCTTGTACATAGGGTCAGTCGGAAAGTGACGGTCATCGTTTTCCGTGAGTTACGCAGGGTCAAGTTATTACAACAACAGAAAGGCCACGTTAAACAGAAGCGAAAGAATTCTGTTTGTCTATGTAAAGCAAAGTCCAGGAGTGCTTTAGTGTGGATGGTGAAAGTTTCAGGAGTCAATCTAGGACAGGCAGGGTCATCGGGGTTCACCGTCAACATGCACTCAGTCTCTTCAGCTCATTCAAGAGCCGCAGATAACATCGTGCCTTCTCTCTAAATCATTAAACTGCTGAGTTTTGAATCTTCGGGAATGTGTAAGATTATCTAAGCCGTATATCTTCAAGCCAAAGCACAGCCATTATCAAATGCTCACCCCAAGGCACCTTTCTTGCATGCGAAACAGCCCTTTGACAGTCTTTTATCATGCAGTATCTTATTATATTGTCATGAGCAGGTGCAGATAAATCTTGTGTTACGACACCTCGGGTTGAAAATGACAGACATTTAAAATAGTATTTCTGGCATGTAAGTCCAGGGTCATTCTCAAGAAAACCTTCTTTTTTTTGTTGCTCAGAGGATCGGTTGATTGTAAAATATATATATATATATTTTTTTTTTAATAATACATTTTCATAATATGTATTCGCTCACCTCAAGCCCAAAATATCTGTCAACGACCACCAGTGAAAGCATTCTTTTTATTTAATTCATTTTCATTTTAATCAGCATTTTATTCATTTTCATTTTATCCTGCATTTTTTAGGGTTTTTAATGTTCTTTTTTCAAATAATAAAATAAGCAATGTATTCGTTTAATAATAATTAGTCATTTTTAAAGGTTATTTTTTATCTGATTATATTAATTCTATGCCACACATAGCAAACAAATGGCACAAATGGCTGGTTTGCAGATAATGACCTTGTTTAGATAATCCAATAACTAATGCTAACGTAAAGGGGGATGGAAAGTGTCAAGACAGGTCAGACAAATTGAATTAATTGTGATAATCTTGTCCAGTCATTTACACATATGACAATTTTACTGCTGTGCTTTTATTCTAAATGAGTTTGTAATGTGCCGTGTAAGTTTGGATCATTTAGAGCTGCACGATTAATCGTTAAAAGATTGCGATCTCGATTCAAGCACCCACCTGATCTTATTCCTAAATTACCATGATTCAACTCAGTCCTTTAAGGGTTTGACAAGTCCGATCAGAGCGTACATTCAGGTCTGAGTTCTGATCTAGAGAGAGACGTTGTCATGTACAGCTATGAAACAGTGATGCAGTTGCTAAGGTGTTTGTAGTGTGTTGGTGACTGTGCAGTTTCTGTGCTTTAGGTGTGTTAGTGTGTTTCTGTGCAGTTGCTATGGTGTTTAGGTGTTTGTAGTGTGTTGCTATGCAGTTTCTACAGTGTTTTAGGTGTTTTAGTGTGTTGCTATGCAGTTGCTGTGGTTTAAGTGTTTGTAGTGTGTTGCTATGCAGTTTCTAAGGTATTTTAGGTGTGTTTCTATGCAGTTGCTATGGTGTTTAGCGGGTTTAGTGTGTTGCTATGCAGTTTCTAAGGTGTTTTAGGTGATTCTATGCAGTTGCTATGGTGTCTAGGTGTTTTAGTATGTTGCTATGCAGTTGCTATGGTGTTTTAGTGTGTTGCTGTGCAGTTTCTACAGTGTTTTTGGTGTGTTAGTGTGTTTCTATGCAGTTGCTATGGTGCTTAGGTGTTTGTAGTGTGTTGCTATGCAGTTTCTACAGTGTTTTAGTGTGTTGCTATGCAGTTGCTGTGGTGTCTAGGTGTTTTAGTGTGTTGCTATACAGTTTCTAAGGTGTTTTAGGTGTTTCTATGCAGTTGCTATGGTGTCTAGGTGTTTAGTGCGTTGCTATGCAGTTGCTATGGTGTTTATGTGTTTTAGTGTGTTGCTGTGAAGTTTCTACGGTGTTTAGATGTGTTAGTGTGTTTTTATGCAGTTGCCATGGTGTTTAGGTGTTTTAGAGTGTTGCTATGCAGTTGTTATGGTGTTTAAGTGTTTGTAGTGTGTTGCTATGTAGTTTCTAATGTGTTTCAGGTGTGTTTCTATGCATTTGCTATGGTGTTTAGGTGTTTTAGTGTGTTGCTATGCAGTTGCTGAGGTTTAAATGTTTGTAGTGTGTTTCTATGCAGTTTCTAATGTGTTTTAGATGTGTTTCTATGCATTTGCTATGGTGTTTAGGTGTTTTAGTGTGTTGCTATGCAGTTGCTGAGGTTTAAATGTTTGTAGTGTGTTTCTATGCAGTTTCTAATGTGTTTTAGATGTGTTTCTATGCATTTGCTATGGTGTTTAGGTGTTTTAGTGTGTTACTATGCAGTTTCTAATGTGTTCTAGGTGTTTCTATGCAGTTGCTATGGTGTCTAGGTGTTTTAGTGTGTTGCTACGCAGTTGCTATGGTGTTTAGGTGTTTTAGTGTGTTGCGATGCAGTTATTATGGTGTTTTAGGTGTGCTTTTATGTAGTTGCTATGGTGTTTAAGTGTTTGCAGTGTGTTGCTATGCACTTTCTAAGGTGTTTTAGGTGTGTTGCTATGCAGTTGCGATGGTGTTTAAGAGTTTTAGTGTGTTGCGATGCAGTTATTATGGTGTTTTAGGTGTGCTTTTATGTAGTTGCTATGGTGTTTAAGTGTTTGCAGTGTGTTGCTATGCACTTTCTAAGGTGTTTTAGGTGTGTTGCTATGCAGTTGCGATGGTGTTTAAGAGTTTTAGTGTGTTGCGATGCAGTTGTTATGGTGTTTTAGGTGTGTTTTTATGTAGTTGCTATGGTGCTTAGGTGTTTTAGTATGTTGCTATGCAGTTACTATGGTTTTTAGGTGTTTTAGTGTGCTGCTATGCAGTTTCCAAGGTGTTTTAAATGTTTTAGTGTGTTTCTATGCAATTGATATGGTCTTTTGGTGTTTAGGTGTGTGTGTGTGTGTGTGTGTGTGTGTGAGTGTGTGTGTGTGTGTGTGTGTGTGTGTGTGTGCGTGTGTGTTTCTATGCAGTTGCTATGGTGTTTAGGTGTTTTAGAGAGAGAGAGAGAGAGAGAGAGAGAGAGAGAGTGTGTGTGTGTGTGTGTGTGTGTGTGTGTGTGTGTGTGTGTGTGTGCGCATGCATGTTTATTTCTATGAGGTTCTCTGATATCCTGATCTCTTGATATGGATTTGGTTCCTTCTTCAATGTAAGTCTGTGAGGGTTTGTTCGAAACGCAGTGACATTAACCATCCACAATAGAAACAGTGATGCTTGACTTAGCAAAATTCACATGTACACCTTGAATGCTCAACAAATCACTTAAGATAAAAGCATCTTCCAAACGATTTTTTTTTGTTTTGTTTTTTATCTTTTGTTAGCATTAACATTACATTTGCCAAGTAAGTAGTAACTGAGATGTTCAAAGGAGAAAGTCGTGACTGACGATTTCTGAACCCCTGCGGCGTCACAGTGCAATCTAGGACATGGCGTTGCAAACACGTTACAGTCCCATCAGGGCTCTTTCCTTTTGTGCAGTTGCTTTTTCTTTATTATGCTGTTTACACAGGCAGCGTTCTGGCAGCGGATCCTCCTGCGCTCAGATCTGCTACGCAAAACCCCCATCCTTTCTCTTCAGACGCGCTCGCAACAGGGTTTCTGCTCCACCAGTGGCTGTGAAGCTGTCCTCAGTCAAGGTTGATTACGTAATATCAAAGAGCTGACGCTAGGAACCAAGCAGCGTTTTTATTTTGACACAGAACGACCTAAATTCACCCCGCGCTGCAGAACGAGGCAGTGCAAATCGGGTTATGTAAGGTCAGACAGTCATCTATTAAGAGGTTTCAGGGGTGTAACTTGTTTCAAAGTTCCTGGGCCAAAATCCACCACAGTATTTATAGGACGATTTACAACATTTGAAAGGCTGCTTGCTCAAATAAAATTAAATAAAACATCTTGTTGTGCAGTCTCCATCTAAGAGCTTCTTCCTAACAAGAAAACCCAGTTATAATCTTTCTTTAAAGTGGTTGCCAACAATGTTTTCCGGCTGTCAGTCGTGCACCATTTTTACTCTTTACTCTTTCACCAGTTTAAGTTACGAATTTGCTAAATTCCCGGGATTACAAGGATCCAAGAAGTCTGATGGCCTCTTCCCCGAAGATCTGGGATTTGCATTTAGATAATTTAGATTAAATTGAGATTAGCTAATCATGTACTAAAGAGATTGATTGAATGTATAGACAGTTAATTAGTGGTGCAAGTTCATAATTAAGGCCGGTTCACACCAAGAACAATAACTATAACTATACTAGCGTCCACACCAGCAGACAATATCTTTCTGTTTATTATAAGTGCTGCAGTTTTGTCGTCTGTCACTTTAAATGCTCAAGCTCTGAAAGCAGGATGGATTCTGATTGGCTGTCAGTATTTTTATCGTTCATCAGCTGGAAAAAATTACTCTGATTCCAATGATGATGTTTCTCTGTGCCGTTATCATTATAGTTGTGGTGTGGACTAAATTTAGAACTATATATTTATCGTCATTAGCGTGAACGAGCATTTAACCTCTATTACTGTATTACATTTAACCTCTATTACTACACTATAAAAAAAAATATTATTGGAGTATGTTACTATAGAAATACTATTTCAGTTATAACGCCTCTGCACTCTGATTTCTCTCACAAGGACAAGACAGCTGTCACTCAAAAAAATGGAAAAAACTAAGTAACTTGCGTTACTTGTTTGAAAAGTAACTCAGATATTTTGTTGTAAATTTTTAAAGTAATGTGTTACTTTACTAGTTACTTGAAAAAGTAATCTGATTACGTAAGTCAAGTTCCCTTTCAGTCGCTCACGTTTGAAGTAGTCGTACGTTACGACTGATTGGGATCACGCTTAGGGAGCCTGTCATCTTCAAGTACTGTTAAAACGAGCCAATGAACATTGGCATGCGTGAATTGCATCTCGCGCTCTTCCCTGCAGTGCGGGTATAAACACGGAAGCAGATGCACGCAGCAGTTGTCTTGCGCTTCGGAGCCGATCAGTTTTCTGATGTCTCTGAAGAGTGTTGTGTGTACAACGAGCGAGTGTGTCGGTGCTCTTCTAGGAAGACTCTCCCAGTGAGCTACGGAACCGTGACCGTGAGCTACGGAAGCTCTCAACTGCTGTTTTAACAGCATTTAAATAAGAGTGTTTTGTTGACGGCCGGTTTGAGGGCGGAAGTGGTGAGTGAACACTGAAAAGTGTTGCCGCGGTTGTTCCCCTGTGTGCTCCGGCACTGGTGACGGGTCCCATTTCCTAAAAGAGCTACACGGGTGTGTTTCAAGATGCCATTCCATCCATGCGTTTCTGGGTGCGGTAGGGCTCTGTTCCCCTCTGGCGGTCACGATAGATGCATCACGTGTTTGGGCTTACCGCACTCTGAAGCAGCTCTCGTGGATGACTCATGTTCTCACTGCGGGAACATGACCATCTCGGTGTTAAGATCGAGTCCCAACTCCCATGCCCCGCTCTAGTCTTTCTTCTGGGCCAACTTCCCAGAAGAAGGCTGGAGTGCCGCATGGGCTGGGTGATCTGAGGATTACAGTGAGGGGTAATCCGCCCGGCAAAGCCCTGTGGATCCCTCAGTCCTCCTTCACACCGCAACCAGTGGAGCTCCCAGAGGAACGCGCTGGTCCCTCTGTAGTGGACCGACCTGCCGCTTCGTTCGGGGCCCCTCCAGAGGACAGGATGTTCATCGCAGCATCGGAGGGAGAGCTGGGCTCTGGAGATGATGACTCGGCTCTGAGCCAGATCCAGAGATGGCAGCTATGCTCAATAGGGCCGCTGAGGCGGTAGGGCTCGTCTGGCCGGGCCGCCCCAGTACCTTTCTTCCCTGAAGTGCATGAGGAGCTTACTAGGTCGTGGACGGCACCTTTCTCTGCCAGAGACCGCCTCAGTAGTTCCTCCCCCCTCACTACCCTTGATGGAGGAGCGATGAAGGGTTACGAGGCTATCCCTCCAGTGGAGCGGTCTGTCGCGATGCAACTGTGTCCGTGCGACCACTCCCTCCTGGAAGGGGGATCCTCGTCTCCCCTCTAAGGCCTGTAAGTTCTTGTCCGTCCTTACGGGCAAGGCTTACAAAGCCTGTGGGCAAGTCGCTTCTTCTCTGCATGCCATGGAGTTGCTTCAGGTTCACCACTCATGAATATGCACAAGGGTAGCCCAGACCGTGAGCTCATGGGTGAGCTCCGCACTGCTTCCGACCTCGCCCTCCAGGGCACAAAGGTGGCAGCTCGCGCGATCGGTCTGGCGATGTCCACCTTAGTGGTCCAGGAGCGCCATCTCTGGCTCAACCTGGCGGATATGAGGGATATGGACAAGGTTTGATTCCTCGACTCCCCCATTTCACAGGTTGGGCAGTTCTCTGCTGCCCAGAAACAGACGGAGGCCATCCGGCACCTCCTGCCCCTGCGGCCCGCTGCTGCCTCCACCGGTCCGCCTGGGGTAGATCTGCCGCCGCCTCTGCTCCCACTGAGCCACCGCAGCAGCCTCCACCCAGGCCTCAGCGTGGACCCGGCCGCATTCGGGGCGCCCAGCCTGCTCCAGGCGCTGCCAAGCCAGGTGGCAAGCGTCAGCACAAGCCCTCCTGATCGGGCCACTCAGGGATGGAGGAGAGAGCTCTTGGAGATGGCACAGATCCACTCCCTCCTCCCGGTGGAGGGTCGGGAGGAGTCTTTGTTTGTGTGTGTGTCTGTTCTGCCGCTGGCTCCCATAAAAGCGGAGCCAGCGGCACCCACATTTTCAAAGAAAGAGCAATTTCCTCTGTTCCTGGCCAGACTGGCAGTGTGCGACCCTGTAAAGCCTTGCACCCCTCAGCCACCTCTTGTATCGCCAGCCGGCAGTTGAGTGCAGTTCGAGGACCCGGTCACGCCTTCTCACGCACTCTCTGCCGCCATGTAGAGACAGGTAAATGTTGACCTACACACTCAGACCTCACTTCGGGCCTTCCGAGCTGGGTCCCTGTTCTCTACCTCGCTGCCTCACTCTGAGTACGTCTGTGGTACCCTTGGTCCCCCTGCGTCGGTCCGTTGAAGCACTAGATGATGCTCCCGACCGATCCTGCCTGTTCCTCCGTGCCAGCAAACTCGGCTAGACGATTTAGTTCATCCGGCGCCCACGCTCAGCCCTATTCCTTACACTCATTGTTTCTGAATGTGTGTCTGTCATGGGTGCGGTCATCGCATTCCTACTGGCAAAGGATGCGATTGAGCCGCCCCTCCAGCCGATATGAAGACCGGCTTCTGAAAGTTGCCCGTACTTCATTGTACTCAAGCATGGTGAGTTACAGCCATCTTGGATCTGTGTCTCTTGATTCGGGCCCTTTTTTCAAGCTTCCATTCAAGTCACAAACACAGAAACGCTTTCCCAATGCTCCGTCCCCAAGATTGGTCTGTAGCGTTCGACCTGAAGGATGCGTACTTCAGATCTCTACCCTTCCGCACACAGGCCATGCCTGTGCTCTTGCGTTGAGGGGTCGAAGTCTCAGTACAAGTCCCTCCCTTCGAGTGCCATATAGCCAGTTGGGTCTTCAGGTCAACTGGGGAAGAGTAAACTCATCCACAGACTGAGGATCTCTTTTCCAATTTGGAGGTGGATTCGGTCTACATATCCCTCAGCAGGAACGTGTCTGGTCGGTGCTACATAGAAGTAAGAAAGGGTCCCACTGAAACTTTCAGAGGCTCCTGGGGCATATGGCAGACGCAGCCGCATATAACCAGAGCGGCACGCTCCGTGTGTTAACGACACCCAGCCTGCCATCAAACTCTCAGCCGTGTTCAGACCTTTTGCTTCTCCTGAAAAATGTATGATTTATATATTTATACATACTCTATATTATATATAAATATAAATATTTTATATATAAACAATTTTTTCTTAAATATATACATGCATGTGTGTGTATTTATATATGCAAAATAATTATACAAAGTACACACACATATATTATGTAAACACAAACTTTTATTTGGGATTACGATTAACCAAGGTTAATCGTTGCCCAGCACTAATTAAAAACGTATCATGTCATATTCTAATAGCATTTCTTGAGCAAAGATAATTTAACCTCACCGCATGTGTTCAATGTGTACTAGGAATATGAAAACGTGTGAAATAGCCATGAAAATGAGCCTTGTTCTTAATAATATTATGCTTTTCATCTCATGCTTAAGTAGGTCAAAGGTGGCCCTCATTGTAAATATAAATGTAAATGTAAAATACTGCACAGTAAATTGCACTGTTAAAGGCTTGTTGTGGAAAATATCTCGACAGATCTTGGAAAGGCCCCAAATGAAATATGTGCAAGCAGTTTAATTCAATGCCATTTTGGCATCCATGCCTACATTTGGCATATATGCCCTCGCAGACTCTCCAGGACACGCTTTGTTGTGAAAAATATTTATTGTTTTGTACTGTGTGTCATCTATTGAAATTTATGGGGCCTGAATTTCCCAATGCTTTCACGAGACCAGACCCAGTATGGCTGGATCCCAAGATCACGGCGGGACCCTTAATTGCATCTCTCTTTTTGACTGATTTCCCAGAGCTTCCCAGAGTTTTACGACTTTGCTCCCTCTTTCTAGGGATGGAGCGCATGTTTTGCCAGCGCTGCGCCACATATGCTCTCTGCTCCTCTGTGCTGATAGTATTTCATTGCTTTGTGGATGCATCAGAGGAAGGCATCTTGGTAGTTTGTTTGCATATTTCATATTCAGAAACAAAAAAGTACCATTTTAGTACAATGTTTAATTATAATAGCTTTGATAGCTCTTTTGTAATTTGATTTAGCTTTATGAAATGCTGCTGTGCTCTTCAAGACTTGACCAACAAGACTGATGGCTACTTCTGGGAACTGCGTGCAGTTTTCATTGGAGATGGGAGTGTAATTTAACCCGGAGCAAAAGAGCTGCTCGACTCTGGATACATTGAGAATCACAATTTTTGTTTAAAAGAGAGATCAGGATTCTCCCACGAATCTGAATAGACAACTGAACAAAATAACATGTAATTAACTAGAGATTCGGACAAAATGTTAATTGCTGCTGTCGATTTTATAAAAAAAAAAAAAAAAAAGTTTGAGTGAATGATTCAATGACTCACTCATAAACACTTCACTTGTTTCATTACTGGATGAATCAGTGTTTTTGAATGAATCTCTTGAGTGAATGATTCAATGACTCACTCATAAACACTTCACTTGTTTCATTACTGAATGAATCAGTGTTTTTGAATGAATCTCTTGAGTGAATGATTCAATGACTCACTCATAAACACTTCACTTGTTTCATTACTGGATGAATCAGTGTTTTTGAACGAATCTCTTGAGTGAATGATTCAATGACTCACTCATAAACACTTCACTTGTTTCATTACTGGATGAATCAGTGTTTTTGAACGAATCTCTTGAATGAATGATTCAATGAGTCTCTCATAAAGAGTTCACTTGTTTCATTACTGGATGAATCAGTGTTTTTGAATGAATCTCTTGAGTGAATGATTCAATGACTCACTCATAAACACTTCACTTGTTTCATTACTGGATGAATCAGTGTTTTTGAACGAATCTCTTGAGTGAATGATTCAATGACTCACTCATAAACACTTCACTTGTTTCATTACTGGATGAATCAGTGTTTTTGAACGAATCTCTTGAATGAATGATTCAGTGACTCACTCATAAACACTTCACTTGTTTCATTACTGGATGAATCAGTGTTTTTGAATGAATCTCTTGAGTGAATGATTCAATGATTCACTCATAAACACTTCACTTGTTTCATTACTGGATGAATCAGTGTTTTTGAATGAATCTCTTGAGTGAATGATTCAATGACTCACTCATAAACACTTCACTTGTTTCATTACTGGATGAATCAGTGTTTTTGAACGAATCTCTTGAGTGAATGATTCAATGACTCACTCATAAACACTTCACTTGTTTCATTACTGGATGAATCAGTGTTTTTGAACGAATCTCTTGAGTGAATGATTCAATGACTCACTCATAAACACTTCACTTGTTTCATTACTGGATGAATCAGTGTTTTTGAACGAATCTCTTGAGTGAATGATTCAATGACTCACTCATAAACACTTCACTTGTTTCATTACTGGATGAATCAGTGTTTTTGAACGAATCTCTTGAATGAATGATTCAATGACTCTCTCATAAAGAGTTCACTTGTTTCATTACTGAATGAATCAGTGTTTTTGAACAAATCTTTTGAGTGAATGATTCAGTGACAAACACATTTTTAACAGTCACTTGTCGCCACCTACTGGTGTAACGATGTAATGATACAATCTTTATTTGAAGCTTCAAGTTACTTTCAAAAGGTGATTTACTCTATTTTGATCACTACCGTAGACAACAGTGTTTATATCCGAACTATAAACTTTTATCCAAGTACTTCTGTGATTAATCTGAATTATTGTTAGACAGAAATAATGATACTGTGTGGTTGAAAAGACTGTTTATGAAGCTGTTTCATATCTATACATGACAACGGCTCTCTCTGGATCAGAGCATAGATCTGAATGTTCACTGTGATCGCATTTGTCATAGCTTTAATAGACAGAGTCGAATCACGGTCATTTAGGAATAAGATCATGTGGGTGTTTGAATTTGAGATATTTTAATGATTAATCGTGCAGCTCTAGTGTCCACCAATCATTTTTCTGTGCAATTTTTTAATTGTTGGTCTATGTACACATTTGTCACATGCAGATTCGTTTTCATTGAGAATAAGCACTGCGTTTAAAAGATGCTTAAATATAAAATGAGTTTTGACGCACAGACTGCATTGAATCAATCCAGGTTTTAAATCAGTTGACCAATCAGATTTATGAATGTATTACATTTGGATGCACTTCGTCTAGCTGTTTTTCCTCCAGAATGCATCGCTTGTGAACGCTCCCATTAGGCCTGAAACGTACAAGTATGCAAACGCAGACTTGAAAGGATTGGTCAATGCACGTGCATTTCTCGCAAAGCATTATGAATGGAGTGCTGATGCATTTTAGAAACAGAATAACATGCAAAAACCAAGCATGAGAGTGTTTGACACACTTGTGTAGAGTTGCACGTGTGGCTGTGCAAAGCAAAGCTGGAGTAGAAAAGGAGCGCTTTGCCCAAACATAACACGCATTTTATTAGAGAGAACAGAAAGCATTTCAACACATAAGGATTAATATCTAGACTGACGTACGTCAGAGGTCTTAAATATTACCATGTGTGCCGTCTTGCAGCTTTGTTTGTGTTGCTCTACAAACAATTGTGTGCACTGGTGTGCATTCTTGTTTTTTTGACGCTGGTGTCATTAATTTGGACCTCACCAGACGCTTCAGATGAAATCTTGTTAAAAGCCCTATCAACATTTTCCCCTCTTTTATTTTGAAAAGCGTGTTCCAGAGACGGCTCGCAGTGAAGTGAGGACACGCTGTTGATAGATCTCAGCTCTGGGTGGCGTGCTTCAAATTTGTGCATGTCATTACCCATTTTCACAATGTGTTTTTATAATGTTCTCCTTGTGTTTTGAAGACTGATTGATTGCCTCAGGGATAGAAGCTTTTTTAAGGATCAGGCGCATCTTTTGTAGTATTAGAAAGCTCAACTTGTCTATTACTGTGCGACTCTTAAGCCTCTTAAATTTAAATACATTTTTTCAGCATGCGGTTTAACCCTAGATTCTGTAGATGTTTGGCAATGAAACTTTCAAGTGCAAGAACTCGTCTTCACTAGCGTCTGTGAAACCGCAGACTAAGAGAGAAAGATGTAAAACATCAAAGTAGACCGATATCATTTGGTTCTTAAGTTATTCCTGCAGTAAATATGAGCTGGAATAATGATAGTAATAAATAATCTGCAGGCCCATAATTTCTCGGTTCAGAGCAAATTCTTGCACTCACTTTAAAGCAGGGTGGGATGTAAGACAAGAATATCTTTTATGATCGACACTTTGTTTTTGGACTGTAAGGTTTGTAAATCTGTTATTCATATGCAACTCAACACATTTGTCAACTGCTCCAAGCTCTAGTCCGAAAAGCTTATCGTAACCGGCGCACGCGCTGAACTTCAATGCAAAACTCAATCTGCATTCAGATTTTTAAGTGCTCTCAACTATTCCTAGAAATATAGTTGCTTTACACTATCTTGTTTTGAGAATTTGAAGTTAGTTTTATAGTGAATTATGCTATCTTGTTTCTGCAGGCGCATAAATCTTACAAACAGGGCGTAATACTAACTTTTTGCCCCACTTGGCCGGTGACTTAAGTAAAATGTACTGGCCAAAATTATTTTTCACCAGCCATAACACAAAAGCAGGCAGTTATGACACCAACCTTTTAGATACTAGTGAAAATTCACAGTCCTCTATTCCAATCTGATACCACAGCTAAAACTATAGCTTAACTAATATTAATTGTATAGCCTAGATTTTCAAAGACAAGTAAACGGTGAGTAATAAAATAAGAAAAAAACATCAAATTAAGAGTAACAATAAATATAATACACAGTAATAAAATAAACAGTGCTCTTCAGGCAATTTTTTTGTGATTTTTTTTCTTTCTTTTTTTTCCAGTTTTTGTGTTACCCAGCTCCTGGGTCAGACGTAACAACCCAGTGTTTGAGTAGTTTTTGTGTTACCCAGCTCCTGGGTCAGACATAACAACCCAGTGTTTTGTGTAGTTTTTGTGTTACCCAGATCCTGGGTCAGACGTAACAACCCAGTGTTTGTGTAGTTTTTGTGTTACCCAGATCCTGAGTCAGACGTAACAACCCAGTGTTTGGGTAGTTTTTGTGTTACCCAGATCCTGCATTAGACGTAACAACCCAGTGTTTGAGTAGTTTTTGTGTAACCCAGATCCTGGGTCAGACGTAACAACCCAGTGTTTGGGTCGTTTTTGTGTTACCCAGATCCTGAGTCAGACGTAACAACTCAGTGTTTGAGTAGTTTTTGTGTTACCCAGATCCTGGGTCAGACGTAACAACCCAGTGTTTGAGTAGTTTTTGTGTTACCCAGATCCTGTGTCAGACGTAACAACCCAGTGTTTGGGTAGTTTTTATGTTACCCAGATCCTGCATTAGACGTAACAACCCAGTGTTTGAGTAGTTTTTGTGTAACCCAGATCCTGGGTCAGACGTAACAACCCAGTGTTTGGGTCGTTTTTGTGTTACCCAGATCCTGAGTCAGACGTAACAACCCAGTGTTTGAGTAGTTTTTGTGTTACCCAGATCCTGAGTCAGACGTAACAGCCCAGTGTTTGGGTCGTTTTTGTGTTACCCAGATCCTGAGTCAGACGTAACAACCCAGTGTTTGGGTCGTTTTTGTGTTACCCAGATCCTGAGTCAGACGTAACAACCCAGTGTTTGGGTCGTTTTTGTGTTACCCATATCCTGAGTCAGACGTAACAACCCAGTGTTTGGGTCGTTTTTGTGTTACCCAGATCCTGGATCAGACGTAACAACCCAGTGTTTGGGTAGTTTTTGTGTTACCCAGATCCTGAGTCAGACGTAACAACCCAGTGTTTGTGTAGTTTTTGTGTTACCCAGATCCTGAGTCAGACGTAACAACCCAGTGTTTGGGTCGTTTTTGTGTTACCCAGATCCTGGATCAGACGTAACAACCCAGTGTTTGGGTAGTTTTTGTGTTACCCAGATCCTGAGTCAGACGTAACAACCCAGTGTTTGTGTAGTTTTTGTGTTACCCAGATCCTGAGTCAGACGTAACAACTCAGTGTTTGGGTAGTTTTTGTGTTACCCAGATCCTGCATTAGACGTAACAACCCAGTGTTTGTGTAGTTTTTGTGTTACCCAGATCCTGGGTCAGACGTAACAACCCAGTGTTTGAGTAGTTTTTGTGTAACCCAGATCCTGGGTCAGACGTAACAACCCAGTGTTTGGGTCGTTTTTGTGTTACCCAGATCCTGAGTCAGACGTAACAACCCAGTGTTTGGGTCGTTTTTGTGTTACCCAGATCCTGGATCAGACGTAACAACTCAGTGTTTGGGTAGTTTTTGTGTTACCCTGATCCTGGGTCAGACGTAACAACCCAGTGTTTGTGTAGTTTTTGTGTTACCCAGATCCTGAGTCAGACGTAACAACCCAGTGTTTTTTGTCTTTTTTGTGTTGCCCAGATCCTGAGTCAGACGTAACAACTCAGTGTTTGGGTAGTTTTTGTGTTACCCTGATCCTGGGTCAGACGTAACAACCCAGTGTTTGTGTAGTTTTTGTGTTACCCAGATCCTGAGTCAGACGTAACAACCCAGTGTTTTTTGTCTTTTTTGTGTAACCCAGATCCTGGGTCAGACGTAACAACCCAGTGTTTGTGTAGTTTTTGTGTTACCCAGATCCTGGGTCAGACGTAACAACCCAGTGTTTTTTGTCTTTTTTGTGTTACCCAGATCCTGGGTCAGACGTAACAACCCACTGTTTTTTGTCTTTTTTGTGTAACCCAGATCCTGGGTCAGACGTAACAACCCAGTGTTTGGGTCGTTTTTGTGTTACCCAGATCCTGAGTCAGACGTAACAACCCAGTGTTTGGGTCGTTTTTGTGTTACCCAGATCCTGGATCAGACGTAACAACCCAGTGTTTGGGTAGTTTTTGTGTTACCCAGATCCTGAGTCAGACGTAACAACCCAGTGTTTGGGTAGTTTTTGTGTTACCCAGATCCTGAGTCAGACGTAACAACCCAGTGTTTGGGTAGTTTTTGTGTTACCCAGATCCTGAGTCAGACGTAACAACTCAGTGTTTGGATCGTTTTTGTGTTACCCAGATCCTGGATCAGACGTTACAACCCAGTGTTTGGGTAGTTTTTGTGTTACCCAGATCCTGAGTCAGACGTAACAACTCAGTGTTTGGGTAGTTTTTGTGTTACCCAGATCCTGAGTCAGACGTAACAACCCAGTGTTTGTGTAGTTTTTGTGTTACCCAGATCCTGAGTCAGACGTAACAACTCAGTGTTTGGGTAGTTTTTGTGTTACCCTGATCCTGGGTCAGACGTAACAACCCAGTGTTTGTGTAGTTTTTGTGTTACCCAGATCCTGAGTCAGACGTAACAACCCAGTGTTTGTGTAGTTTTTGTGTTACCCAGATCCTGGGTCAGACGTAACAACCCAGTGTTTGGGTCGTTTTTGTGTTACCCAGATCCTGGATCAGACGTAACAACCCAGTGTTTGGGTCGTTTTTGTGTTACCCAGATCCTGAGTCAGACGTAACAACCCAGTGTTTGGGTAGTTTTTGTGTTACCCAGATCCTGAGTCAGACGTAACAACTCAGTGTTTGGGTAGTTTTTGTGTTACCCAGATCCTGAGTCAGATGTAACAACCCAGTGTTTGTGTAATTTTTGTGTTGCCCAGATCCTGAGTCAGACGTAACAACTCAGTGTTTGGGTAGTTTTTGTGTTACCCTGATCCTGGGTCAGACGTAACAACCCAGTGTTTGTGTAGTTTTTGTGTTACCCAGATCCTGAGTCAGACGTAACAACCCAGTGTTTTTTGTCTTTTTTGTGTAACCCAGATCCTGGGTCAGACGTAACAACCCAGTGTTTGTGTAGTTTTTGTGTTACCCAGATCCTGGGTCAGACGTAACAACCCAGTGTTTTTTGTCTTTTTTGTGTTACCCAGATCCTGGGTCAGACGTAACAACCCAGTGTTTGGGTAGTTTTTGTGTTACCCAGATCCTGGGTCAGACGTAACAACCCAGTGTTTGTGTAGTTTTTGTGTTACCCAGATCCTGAGTCAGACGTAACAACCCAGTGTTTTTTGTCTTTTTTGTGTAACCCAGATCCTGGGTCAGACGTAACAAGCCAGTGTTTGGGTAGTTTTTGTGTTACCCAGCTCCTGGGTCAGACGTAACAACCCAGTGTTTGTGTAGTTTTTGTGTTACCCAGATCCTGGGTCAGACGTAACAACCCAGTGTTTTTTGTCTTTTTTGTGTTACCCAGATCCTGGGTCAGACGTAACAACCCACTGTTTTTTGTCTTTTTTGTGTAACCCAGATCCTGAGTCAGACGTAACAACCCAGTGTTTGTGTAGTTTTTGTGTTGCCCAGATCCTGGGTCACGATATCTTATAAGGTTGTATGTAGACCATACACTCGACACACAGACCTCAAGAACAGTGACAGTCAACAAATGTTAAAATGTTATGACAAATGACAAAACAGAAGTTTCAACAAAATTCAGAGAAACAATAATCCTATTACAGTAACTGTTTATTTATGCAGCACTGCATTCTGGGAATTCACAAACCCTAAACATTTCAGCAGTATTTTTCATTTTAAAATGCTTTGTTCAGACGGATGTTGGGAAAACGTGGGCGAATTCTGTTGGTCTAACATGGGTTTTTATTTAGTTTCAAGTAATTCACATTTCTTAGTATTTTTGACTTTTTTTTTTACAAAAAAAAAAATATTTTTTTGAATGCATGAACAATGATCAAATGTAAACTCTGTCTGAATGCAATGCAATTCCCTTTTGGATAAAAGCAGCTGCCAGATGCGATGGGTTTGATTTCTAGGAAATGCACGTTCTAATAAAACATAAGTTATAAGTGCACTTTGGATAAAAGATTCAGGCAAATGCATAAATGTTGTTTCTACACAGAGCAATTGCAGCAAGGTTTTCTTTTCAGGAATTGCATAAACTGCTCCCCACCGCTTTGGGAATATTTAGGTCTTAAAGCAACGCTGGAATTCTTCAAGTCGAAGTCCCTCAGGCATAATAAAACTCCAGTCCATTACAGGATATCATTGGCTGACTTTATCAACACCATCAAGTGGATGTAATTATGGTTGTAAAAGCCTCCAGGTTTCAGGCTGAAGCACGGGATCGGGAAATACAGGTTTTTATGATGTGGTGCTGTTTGAGGACATCTGGAACACATCCAGCACGCTATATTAATGCTCCGGTGGAGATATATATCAACTTACATGTGTTGTGTAAATAGGGCTCTGTAACCGGTACACGATCTAATAAATCAACATGATTGATAATGAACTCCGTCTTTCTTTAGCTCTGGTGAGTCTCTAACATCCAAGCGAGGAAGAAACTTCATGCGGAGTGAACTTTGCCCAGAGACTGTATTATTTCCACATGTGTGGAAAATTATTTGTTAAAAGGACAGGATTGTTTAACGTGACAAAATACTTCACGCGGCGCTGGACATTTGTAGCTCTCAAACACGTCTGGAGTGCATTGTGTTTGTGTGGGCTTCATACATCATCACCTTTTCTTTTTACATTTTTCTTCAATTCAGTATATTCAAAAGGGTAATGTTACTAACAGTGTTATTTCAGTTTTTATTAATATTTAGACTTATTTTTTAGTTTTAATGTTAATTTTAGTTTATTTTTTTATATTTTATTTTACATTAATCTCATTTTTTATTTCAGTTTTAATTTATTTTTTATTTCAGTTTTATTTTATTTTTGTATTTATTTATTTTTAATAAATAAATAAATAATAATTTAATTATAATAATAATTTAAATCAATTATTTTAGTGCTTCAACTTAATTCAGTTTATTGTCAAGGCAAATTTTCAACTAATATATAAAAAAATAGTTTAATTAATATTTAGATTTGTATATATATATATATATATGTATATATTCAGTTTATATGTTAATTTTGGTTACATTTATAGTCATTTTGCTATATGCTTTTGTCATTTTATTCTTATTTTTTCCAAATATTACTATTTAGGATTAATTTAGTTTTACTGTATTTATCTATTTTTTAATAATTTGTATTACTTCAACTTATTTCAGTTTATTGCCATAGCAAATTTTAAGTGTGCTCATTTTATTCGGTTTTATCTTTATTTATTTATTTTTAATATTGCTATTTAGGTTTATTTTTTATTTGAGTTTTAGTTCATTTTTGTTTATTTTTTTAGTATTTATTAGTATTTTTATTTTAGTGTTTTAGCTTATTTCAGTTTTATTTGATTTCTAATTTTCTATTCACTTTTTTCAACTAATATTCATGTTTTATTTTATTTCAGCTTTATTTCAATTAACAGACTTTTTTAATAGTTTCAGTTTTAGTATAATTTAACGATAATAAGCTAAACAGTCACTTGTTAAAGATGTCGTTTCCAAGCACATCGATATTCTAAATATGTTTTTCATGTAAAACTCTGATATCTCCATCAGCGTTTGCTTTATTATGCGAGATCTTGCTGTTTTAGGAATCTACTGATCGGTAGTTAGCGAAGTCAAGCATAAGCTGCTCGATCATGATGTCAATCATGTTTGTAAAATGGGTTTGGATGGACTAATGCACCATCGTTTGGGAATTTCCTGTGGGTTTTTACAATAGCGGTGTGTGTTTTATGAGTAAAATGTGGTCAACATTACTGGAAGACACTTTCATGTCTACAGTATAAATTGCACACAGTGGAGTTTACTGCGATTGGGCTTTTTTTAAACTTAAGTTGCTATATAAGGATTACACCAACTTTTGCCAAACATATAAACTCATAGAGTAAAAAAAAAAATGATGTGATTTGTGTTGTAGAACAAAATGTCTATAAAAGTAATATTCATCACAAACCTTATTTTACTCATCGAAAATCAGCATTCTAAAACCCCATAGAAATGTCTGCTATCTGCAGTCATTAGAGTATTGACCGTCTGTTTAATATTTAATAACGCTTTATGTTCACGCTCCATCAACAGACATTCCACTGAACTCAACTCTTCAGTAACTTATTCTACCCTAAACTCACAGACTAATGAGAGCTAGTTTTATAGGGCTGGGCTTTTACTGTATAACATGGAGTTTATTAAAAGATCAGTTGTTTTATGTCTTCAGCGTTTTCTTCACTCAAGAAACACTCTATATATAAAGGCTGATGTTTTATGTGGAGAAGAGTCGCAGTCAATCCTGTCTTCTTGAATACCTTCATCTTTAATAACATGAGATTTTTGGCAGAATAGTTACAGTAAACTTTATAACTTTATAATCTTCCAGACACGGCTGTTATAGTGACGGATTAAACATTATCAGGTCAAATACCTCCTCACTCCATTTGAGCTTGATTTTGGTCAAATGTTAATAATTTAATGACATATGCAAGTGTATGATCATATATAAAGCCACAATATCAACTCTTTCAACACAGTGTTCATTTTCTTTTTTAAATAGTGTTTTTTCGACAATAATGTCTGTATTACGCTGCCAGTCCAGTCATTTGGTGATGTCACTTTATAAAGAAAGACACACACCTGCGCACATATATATATTCAAACGCGCACATCTATAGACTAAACACGTAAAATACGCATGTCAGCGTTTTCACGTTTTTTGAAGTTTACGCGGAGATGATCACGTTTTTCTAAACTTTCCGAAACTTGCACGTTGGATCAGTTTCAGAGTGTGTGTTCTCGAGCTCCAGACACTGTTATCGAGTGAATGAGCGGCCAGAACACATTACAAGTTTCTGTTTCCTGTGAGAACGGTGTGTGTTAGCGGCCGCTAAGTTAATAACTAATGTGAATTAATCAAAACTAACTTTATCTGGACAATAACTTTATTCTAGATCTGCTGTAAAGCCTAAACAATCTCTGTTACTGTAATCTCCTGTTATCACTGTAAAGCTGCTGTGAAACTCTATATTGTTAAAGCCCTGTAAAAATGAAGTGACTTTTTTCATTTTCCTGAAAAGTACCGGTTCTGGGGCCTCATTTATAAAACTGTGCGTAGGAACCTTACTAAAAGTGTACGTGCGCCCGAAAGCCAAAAATGGCGTACGCAAAAAAATATTCAGACTTATAAAACCGTGCGTCCGCCAGAACCTGCGCAGAATTCACTTTATAAATCCCAGTCAGCGGAAGATTGTGCGCACATGCGTCTCCACCCGAAATAACCATATATGGAGCTTACAACGCCTAGTTTTACTATGCAGATCCTCATCTACATATCATTTGCATATGATTATTCATCCACGTGATAACTTAAACGTTATCACGTGGATGAATAATCATATGCAAATGATATAAACGGTACAAGAAACATTACATTAATACAAATCAAGTAGTTGTCTATCCTTGCCTTGTTTTTGAATAGCCTACATAAATCAAATAGTGTAAAATACATTTCAGAGAAAGTTTTTCTCAATCTTTTCCACTGGCCGAATTGTATTTTTAATTGATTTATATTTTTAATGGAAACAGATAGGCCTTGGGCATTATTTGCACGAAACTATTTTCTCAGACAATCTGGTATTATCATGATAAGCAATTATCTCTGTGGTTAAAACATTAAAGCACGCCACAGGAAAAGTGTTCAAAAACAATCGCATCCACAACAAATATTTCTAATGATTGAATTTAAATAAATGTTGTAACTTCAGTAATGATTTCATGTTTAAGTGTTTAAAGGGATACTCCACTTTTTTCGGAAATAAGCTCATTTTACATCTCCCCCAGAGTTAAACAGTTGAGTTTTACCGTTTTAGAATCCATTCAGCCGAACTCCGGGTCTGACGGTACCACTTTTAGCATAGCTTAGCACAGATCATTGATTCTGATGAGTCCAGTAGCATTTCTTTCAAAATGACCAAAAAGTTTCAATATTTTTCCTATTTAAAACTTGACTCTTCTGTAGTTAAACCGTGTACTAAGATCGACGGAAAATGAAAAGTTGCGATTTTCTAGGCTGATATGGCTAGGAACTACTCTCATTCCGGCGTAATAATCAAGGAACTGTGCGGCTGTACCATGAGTGCAGCAGGCGTAATGATATGACGCAGCGCCTGAAAATAGTCCCCAGCTCGGTAACTTCTTCCAACGTGACCGGGACTAAGTTTGTCTAACCTATTAGACCTATTTTCAGGCGCTGCGTCATATCATTACGCCTGCTGCACTCATGGTACAGCCGCACAGTTCCTTGATTATTACGCCGGAATGAGAGTAGTTCCTAGTCATATAGGCTTAGAAAATCGCAACTTTTCATTTTCCGTCGATCTTAGTACACGGTTTAACTACAGAAGAGTCAAGTTTTAAATAGGAAAAATATTGAAACTCTTTGGTCATTTTGAAAGAAATGCTACTGGACTCATCAGATTCAATGATCTATGCTAAGCTATGCTAAAAGTGGTACCGTCAGACCCAGAGTTCGGCTGAATGGATTCTAAAACGGTAAAACTCAACTGTTTAACTCTGGGGGAGATGTAAAATGAGCATATTTCCGAAAAAAGTGGAGTATCCCTTTAACTCCATTAATTTGAATGGCATATTTAATATAAATGTTTATATCAGAAGTATTTTATTTATTTAAACTGTTATTTGCATCAGTTTCACTAAACGGCTCAACACGCTCGCTGCCGCGGACATTTAAGAAGGAATGGATATTTGCTTCAAGTGACAGGCTTGGTGATTGAAATTATATTTGTATAATCTTTCTGTATATGTTTAATTTTCTTTAGATTTTCTGTATAAAAGTGACCAAAAAAACATTTAACTCCAGCTCACCATCGGTGTCGCCAAACTGCTCCATCTCCAAAACGTTCGTACGCATGGGTCAGTGTTTGCGTGCAGGTGCGCAAATTTTCCCGTCAAGTTTTTCTTTATAAATCCCACCTTTTGCGCAGGAACTGGCGTACGCATGTTTTCAGCCCCGTTTTGTGCGTACGCAAGCTTTATAAATGAGGCCCCAGGTCATACGATTGGGTTTGGGAAAGGTAGTTGATAGTTGCAGTTATCTGCAGTGTTATTTATAGTAGTTGAACTTGTAAAGTTCCTTTGGCCCAGTTTACAGCTGGTGTTGAGATGCGTTTCGGTCGATCGGATCACAGTAGACGAGGGAGACATTCTCGTTTACACACAGGGCCCTATCTTGCACCCAGAGCAATTGACTTTGTACAGCGACGCATGTATCATTCCCATTTCTCACCCGACACACAGCGGACTTTTCCCTCCACAGACGCACGTCGGTAAATTAGGGAATGAACTTGCGCTCCCGGGGGCGGTTCAGGGAAAAGAGGAGGCGTGTTCCGGCGCAAACGTTCCCTGGTGCTATTTTGCAGTTTCAGAAAACAATTCCTCCACAGACCAGGAGAAACCTCGTCTAAAGTCAGTGGCACGTTATTCAGATGCTATTTTAAGGGCGCATGCTTGGCCATAATGTAGCGTGAGCACAACACACACACACTTTGCTTCTCTCATCTACACAGAAGCAGCAGTTTTCATTTTTAGAAAACCATACATTATTACAAGGTAAAATATTAACACGAGGGAAATCATTGTGGTGTCCATGAAGATGTGAAAAATAGGCATAAATCTAGCTTACACATTTACCCAAATGATCATACGCCTGTTTAACCGAAGCTAATCTGTGTGTGTTTCTCCATCCCCAATGTCACTTCTCTGTGTTTTACGGCCCTGACGAGAACGTCGGTCTCCTCGGCTGTGAACCGCTCCTGGCAAATCTGCCGTTATAATAGCAATCCGCCATGGAACAAGCACACCTGCTCTTAAAGGGAATGTGAGATGTCGCTCTGATTGGTTTATTTCACGTTACGCCCAAACCACACCTATGAGTAATGAAGCTACTTCAGACCAACACATTTTAGGTTTTGAGACCCGCCCACAAAGTTACTTGCGTTTCAGATCGTTAAAATAGGGCCCCTGGTGTTTTAATCCGACTCTTTTCTCCATCTAAAGGGAATATAGAATGTTTATTGAAATAAAGTTTGCAAACCAGCATTTCTTGCGTTTCGTCCAAGTCATTGATGATGTAGGAACTAGCAGACTGCAGCAACTTCCATTTTTATGACAGATATTTTGCGAAGTGACAATTTTGTTCTCTTAAACTCATGACATGGAAACGGTGAAAAGTTCACTTCGCAACAGTAGATTATAGTGGATCATAACGTGTGTTTTCTCTCATTGTGACTGACAGCTTCAGTCATTATAAAGGAAGCACTCTTTGTTCACATTCAGTTTTATAACCCGTTTCTCATGCAATTAGTTTTTCAAAAACGCTTTTGATCGGCATAATTAAATGTGGGATTGAATCCCAAACTGCAATGATTGGCCATGACAACGGATGGGACAAAAAACTACGAATTAAATGTTACTTAAAGTGAAGATTTCACCATTTTCACCATAAAACAGGTGAAAAAATCCCACAGACGCACATTAGAGGAGCTCGAACCCCATCTACAAATCACATCATCACAATTGCATAATGCATAATGCATATGGTTTCAAAGCAGCTTTACAGCAAAAAAAAAAAAAAAAGCTTAAAACTATTGGTGTTAATACACCTGTAATTTCTTGGCTTAAGGAGTTTGACTAGACTAGATTCTTTTTACGTGGACCAGCCACTCTTAACACTCATTTAATATATAATATGTGCAAAAGAAGCACATTCTGTCACTCTGCTTTTCTTCTCAAACAAAGAAAACATTTCCACATAGCTGAAGGCGTGATGCATCATGAATCTTCAGTCCCGTGAAAACCAGACTGCAATAAAAGTGAATAGTTTTTAGGGGAAAAAAAGAAAATATTTGCCTGCTGTTACTCTAAGCGATGGAGTAATTTCACAGAACAAGTAACTTAATGTAAGACAAACTGTACGACGGTCGGAGCTTGACAGCGAGGTCCTCAATCTGCCTCGGTTGAAGTGTTTTAATATCTGTAATCTTTCATGCAGACGCTTTTTACTGCGACCGTGTTCAGCAGCGGGGGGGCATTCGAGGAACTGGAAGACATGCGTTACTGAGTCCTGAAATACAGCGCTAACTGGGAACGGTCGCTCAGAGTTATTTAGTGTTGCTTTTGGAATGTTACATTTTTAAATGTTGCAACTTATTTCGGAATGTTCATTGAAATGTAACATTCAATGTTTGAAGAATGATGTTTCCTCAAAGTTTGCATAGCCAAGAAAAAACACGGTAACACTTTACAATAAGGTTCATTAGTCAACATTAAAACCTCTAAAATAAGTATTATGATTTATAAAATATAAAACATTTGGAAGCTTGCGTCTAAACTTGGTACTGAAGGGGAAAAGTCCGACTTTTGAGATAAAAAGGCTCTTTTATTTTTAATTCTTTGGCAGAAACAAACTTCCAAGGGAACATATTTACTGCTTACAAAAATGATTTTTCCAGAATATAATTCATATTGTAGTTACAACATCTTTTCCTTAAAACTGCAGTGAACCAAAGACAGTCTCAAACACACGCTTTGAAATCGCTGGTGTTTCTGACGTCACAAACTACCTTGTAACCAATCAGATCAACGTGTGATCATCAACCAGTGGATCTCTGAGCTGAGCGAGTGAGTGGAGGCGGGGTGAATTTGCATATTCATAGAACCAATCAGATCAACGTGTGATCGTCAACCAGTGGATCTCTGAGCTGAGTGAGTGAGTGGAGGCGGGGTGAATTTGCATATTCATAGAACCGCGCATACTAAATGAGGCAAGGGTGTCGAGTTACATTCAAGATATTTTAAGGCATGAAGACATTTATTCAAGGAAAAAACATTTAAATATGTCATTTTGGTGATGAAAGATGAGTTTTAACTCATGACTACAGGGAGACTTTAAGCTTTGTGTAAAATCCAAACATCTTGTTTTCCGCAGCGATGTCGATTAACAGCTGACGCTCGCGTTGATGTCCTGCGGCCCAGAACCAACAGCACAATGAGAAAAGAGCGCAACTGAACCTGTGAAAACCAATCACAAGTATGAGAAAACAGCTCAAGAACATTTCTGCATGATGAAAAGCACGTGAGATCTGACCAAAAAAAAAAAACCCCGAGGTCAAAAGGGGTAAACACAAAGCAAATCTGTGCGCTCTTTGTTTCATTGACCTCCTGGAATGTTCTGCTCTTTTAGCTGCTTGAAAATGACACTCGCTGTTCGAGAGCTTCAGACGCTCACAGCCTTCTTTCTTCTTCCAGTGAGAACGCGCTCGACGTGATCTAACGCTGATTCAGGATGGGGTTTGATCTAAGCGTCTCTGGGAGGCGTTCTCCTCTCGGACGTCAACACTGATTGAGCGAGTGTTTGTACTGTACAGGTTTCAGGGTGAACGTGTCCTATGGTGGAGCGAGCCTGACCTCGATAGACCCCGTTTGCTCCTCTTTCCACACGGTCAACTTTGTTTTGTCAACAGACACAGTGAATAAATGCTGGCGTTCATAGAGAGAGCAGAAACACAGGAGAACTTCTGAGAACTATTGTTAACGTTTCCATGCATTTTTAAATGTCCTAAAAGTGTTTTTGGTAACACTTTACAATAAGCTTCATTAGTTAAGGTATTTAGTAACGTGAACTGCCAATGAGCAGTACATTTGTTGCAGTATTGATTAATCTTTGTTAATGTTAGTTAATAAAAATCCAGCTGTTCATTGTTTGTTCATGTTAGTTCACAGTGCAGTAACTAATGTTAACAAATACAACCTTTGATTTTAATAATGTATTAGTAGTAAATGTTGAAATTAATACTAACTAAGATTAATAAATGCTGAAAAATCATTTTTCATTCTCAGTTCATGTTAACTGATGCACCGATATGAAAATTTTGGCCGATAACCGATACTTCTTTATATTTGAAAGCCGATAACCGATATATTGGCCGATAAATCTAAATCCACATTTTTATATAATTTTTGAGAGCCTGATTACAAAAACAAAAGTCTCACCAATAAAATCCACGTCCCAAACACACAATTATAATGTTCTTATTATACTTTTATGAAGCCGATATGACCGATTTGCTTACCGTATTTTCCTTTTCAAAGTGATTCCAATCATATTTCAAGCCATTCAAAACCCTCATGTTGAACAGTCGCATCTGAAGGATTTAATCCATTATTTATCGGCTTTAATATAAATCTTATCAGCCGATAACGATAACGTTACAAATGTGCACATCGTCCGATACCGATATGGTGGCCGATATATATCGTGCATCCATTTTTAAACCCCTGTAATGGATTTACAGTGTATTTTTCTCCGTCTAAAGATGCAGATGAATGCTAACGAATATCCGCCTTCAGGTCTGATGAACCTCGTTAGTGCACACCTACATCTGCATCTCTGCTGGATACTGAGAGTCCATCAGTGGAATTAGCAATGCTTAATGACAACACTCATTTGGGACTCCATATTTAACTCCCAAAACTTCAAAGTTGTCCTCGTTTAGCTCCTCATGTCATATTTACACTTACCAGAGTAAAAATGGGGTTTGGAATTATTAGATAGACATCAGATGGCGCTTTATTTATTTATGTGGGAAGCGCAGCACGTCCGACTGGCCTTGATTTTCGTCACTTGCACTGAAATGTTTTAAAGTAGTTTATGCTTGTGGGCATAAAAAGTTTTCCTACGCTAATTTGATTAATATCTGACATTTAAAGCAAGCACGTCCAGATGGTCATGGGATATCAGTGTCTCTGAAGGGATGGTGTTAGCGTTCGTATGACGCGCATCTGTGAACGCTTGTCTATGCTTACAGTGTGTGTGAGATCGTTCACCAATCACGCTAGCGAGCTAGCCTGCGGGGTTATGAACGCAGTTTTAAACCAACGCTGTTAATCGTGATGCAGAAGTGCAACCTTTCTGTCCGCTTACTGCTCGTTCTGTTTGACGTAGTGAAACTCCAGATCTGGTGAATCCTGATCGCCAGCGAAACTTCAGGCTGTTTCACCACCATCGGTTCATTGACTCGTGTATGTTTAGATCTATTAGAGAAAATAAGCCTGACGAATGAAATCATAGCCATTGGAACAGTTTATTCAACCTTTTGACAAAATATTATTTATTATTTTGAGTATTATATTTAATACGCCTTTTAGGGCTGATATAGTGAGAATAAAGAGGAAAAAACAGAACAAAAAATATGCAATTTGCTGCAGATGCTGATGTTTATATGGACAAAAAGATGAAATTCTGATGCTTGAAATGTAAATCAGTTAGATATTTATTACAGAGTAGCAGATATTGACATAAAATGCATATAAATGTCAATAAAATGGACAGTGATGCTTGAAATGTAAATCAGTGAGATATTTGCATGCATATTTAAATATAAATGCCAATACCTGCCAATAATAGGCCTTAATAAGATGATATTTAAATGATCAAAACATATAATGCAATGCAGTTCAATGATGTTTGAGAGATGAACAAATAACCCTTCCTCTAAAGCCTGATGATCTCATGATTTTTATAATAAATAATGTCTGATAATCAGGTAAACCGAAGCTGCTTCAGTGCAGATGAAATATCACTAATAATATAAGAGTTTACTTGATCAAAATAGGAAAGATTCTAAAAAACACTGACAATTTTTGGCTTTTCTTTCTCTAACTGAACTTGTCCTGAACCACGAGGCATTCGAGAAGCAGTGGTTGCAGGAGACAGACAAAAACTCAATGCAGTTTTTGTACAATAATTATGGCTTAGTGACTGTTAAAAAGTGTATATTTAAGCACACTATGAGACTAAATGAGAAAAAAAAATAAAAAAAATAATGCAAATAAGTACAAAATGTTATTTATTTAGATGTGCAAAATTAGTATAAATGTATGTGCTCTACTGGTCAAATATTTGAGGTATTCTGCTCAGCAAAGCTGCTTTTATGATCAAAAATACAGTAACATTTTTCTATGTGAATATACAGTAAAGTGTAATTTATTCCTGTGATCAAATTACTCCAGTCTTCAGTGTCACATGATCCTTCACAAATCACTCTATGAGGATCTGATGATCAAGAAACAGTTATACTGAACATTGTAAATCTCTTTACTGACGCTTTTGATCAATCTAATGCGTCCATGATGAACAAGAGCGTTCATTCAAGTTTTGAATGGTCTATATAGTATGCTTTCATGGTATGTGTTAAAATAATGAACATTAATGTGTGAATGATGATTGGACACAGACTAATGGAGCATCTTCCAGGCTGACTGTACGCAGGAGAGCTTGTGCGTTTCTCAGAGATCACCGGGTTCAAACAGGAATGACTCTTTCCGTATTTTGTCTCGATCCGCTCGAATTCATCCTGGACGAAAGAGAGCTTCTGAGCTTCTCCTGAAACGCATGTAAATGCGAGTCCTCTGCTAACTTTGAAGAGCGGCGCTATTATTAGCATGAGAAGGCAAACGAGGACAGTCAGCGAGTCCATGTCTCTGTTCACATGATGAAAGGAGAGTCTCTCCTCACACTAATGATTTGAGTCACGACTCGTGCGTTTGAAAGGAGGTCAGGCTCACTCTCAGCGCTTTTAGACCAAACTAGTGATTTTAATTTATTGTCAGTCCACATTACTTCGTTACAAAGGCTGCGGATGACGTGTTTCCCGGACCGGCAGAACACAAGTGCTTTTGTGAGAGTGCCGTGTTTGTTGGTTTGTCATTTAACCTCAGGAATCCCAGTGTTAGATAAGGTTTTTGAGGGTTTTTATGCAAACAACAGACAGATTCATGATCACAACCGTCTCCCAATACTTGGTACAGTCCGTCAATACTGGTTTTCCGATCACTGATTCGTAAGCTTTTTGTCTCTTGGATATTTGGTTATGTCTTTGTTTCAGGTTAATTGAAAGTCACATTTATTTCTATAGCATTTTAAGCTAAACAGATCGTTTCAGCTCGACAGGAATAAACAGGAAAATGACAGAATCATCGGTGATCAAACTTCATCAACTATGAGACAAGTTCAGTTTCAGCTCTGCAGAAATGTTCAATGTCGCAGAGATTATCAAATATTAAACCCATTCAATTCAGGTCAATGACAATTTCAATGTTGCAACATTCATAAAATATTAAACAGATTCAATTCAGTTCAATAACAACAGTGTCAATGTTGCAGAGTTCATCAGTTTTAAAACAAGTTCAGTTTCAGCTGTACAGCAGCTCTACAGAAGACCATAGCGTCATTATTGTAAAGTATTTTAGGTTGTTTTTGTTGAAAAAGAAACCAAATATCAGCGCATATCTGTTTCTAATGATTAACTTTTGGTACTTTTTATGACATACTCTCTATAATATACTATTTCTGGCAGTAGTCTTTAATAAGTATTAGCCTCGAGGGAATAAAGACATACTGTGTTATAATTTAATCATATACTGTTGCATAGTCAGTAAAAAACATCTCTTCTTACATGAAGCGCAATATTGCTCATTAGGACTGGGTGAAATGTTGAATATGTAGGATATATTCAGGATTATTATTGTTTTTCAATATATATACATTTAACCAACATCACATTCATTATAATGCACTTTTCTTGAATATTAAGTTCACCACAGCAGTTTGTTCCTTGTGTCAAGACCTCAATATTTAAGATATTTAATACGCATTGTTATTTAGCGTACTGTAAATCTGTAATATATACTGTAAATCTCAAAGATGCAACAAAAAGTATTATTCTTCCCAGTGTTTTTTACATTACATATGTTGAACTGTGTTATAATGGCGATTTGGTTTAACCCTTGAGCGACCTTATGGACATTTTTGGTGTTTTAAGTTTTGCTTTTGTGATAATTGTGCTTGTGTTAATGCCAACTGCATATATTTTGGCACAGGTGTGTATTCTTATTGGAATTTTACTATTTCACCGCCATTTCCTTTAAAAAATCTATTTTGCACTAGAAACACAAAATAGTTCCTCAAGGACAAAAATGTCTTTGTTGAAACCCATTAAAGCTGCCATTTTTAATCCCAGGGCCATTTAACTATAAAATGATGCAATCTTTGTTAATAGGCTTTCTTTCTTTTGGCAAGGCTTTAAAATCTAAATTTTTACTCTATTTTCCCAGATGTTTACTCGCTTTATTCCTGTTTTCTGCTTCGGTATATTATAGAGCCAATTGGATAAATTATGCAGCGATAATTGTGTGTGTGTGTTGGTATGGATGTCAGAGTGTGGTTTGTATGTGTGTATTAAAAAAAGTGTGTGTGTATAATATGTGAGAGAGAAAAACTCTACTGGATATCCCAAATCCAACACTGTGTCCCAGTGAGTTTTGCGGCATCTACTGAAACTCTCGCTGAAAGAGCATTTTTTTGAGATATATTCCTCAAATTTGGAACACGATGATTTTGATTTTCTAGCAGGTTTAGAGTTCAACATGATTCATAAAATATAAATGTTTTATAAAATCATTTTCATAAACTTAAACCTATATGTGACCCTGGACCACAAAACCAGTAACATGGGTCAATTTTTTTGAAATTAAGATCTATACATCATCTGAAAGCTGACTAAATAAGCTTTCCATTGATGTGTGGTTTGTTATGATAGGACAATATTTGGCTGAGATACAACTATTGAACATCTGGAATCTGAGGGGGCAAAAAAATCGAAATATTTTAAAGTTGTTCATTTATGTTGGCGATTGTGCTGCATTCACTCACAGAAATAAATGTTTTATATATTTACGGTAGGAAATTTACTAAATATCTTCATGGAACATGATCTTTACTTAATATCCTCATGATTTTTGGCATAAAAGAAAAACCGATAATTTTGACCCATACAATGTATTGGCTATTGCCACAGATAAACCAGTGCGACTCGTGACTGGTTTTGAGGTCCAGGGTCACATATAATGTTTTATTTTTTTTACTTTTTAAACTTTTTGTACTGCCATGGGTCTTATTTAAAATGAGACCAAACTTAATTAAGTCTTTGCTCCCAAGATTAAAATTTTTATGGTAAATTTCTGTCCACTATATGGACCTATGTGTAACTTTTTTTACTTGACGCGTTAGGGTTAAATGATGGATCCTTTGATTGAAGAACCGTTTCACTCATTAAAATCCAATCAGGAGCGAGCGTTTCCTCTCCGTGTGCTTGATCGTGCTTTGATCGGATGTTCCAACAGGACACAAGCGAGTCTTTGTCAACACGAAGAGAGGCCTCTGAGAATCTGATCCGAGAGCCCAGAGCGTCGTGTTGGAGAAGCAAACAACCCCACGAGACCCTCAGGCCACGGCAGGCCATGCGTCTTCCTATCATACATGTCAAAACATTGAGCAAGCGCGGCCTCGCATGACCTTTGCCTCCGGTCAGTAAATCAAGCGTACACACGCATTATACATTATAAGCTAGACAGCCGTGAAGTACATTCACAGTTGAGCTTTACAGTTTAAATCACTTATCATGACATAACACATGACGTTTATATATAAAATAGTACAGTATACATACAATATGATCATGTGGTTTATTATCCCCACATTATACACTGGGAAAAAAAATATTTGTATGAGAAAATACTATTTCAGTTTTTTTTACTTCAAAATTTCACTTGCCATTTCTGTCAGTAATTATTTGTGAGATTTACCAGCAGTTTCAGAGTGAAACTTGTTTCAGAATAAATCCTACACCAATATTTCTTTAGTGTGTATAATGTTGGTTTACAGGGTTGAATGTCATGAAAACGATGCTCCAGTGCAAATATAGTAATACATTTTCTTTTATTCGAAATATTAAAAACATTTTCCTGTGTTGAAATGTGTAATGTTCTTCGTGAGATTCACCCTTAAAAAAATCGTGAAATCTTTTCATATCTTTTAGTTTTAATAGAGCTCATGCAACTAATCTAATAATTCATTTCTGAACTTGGATCATTTCTTGTGACAGAACTATAATTTTAACCTGTTTGTGAAATTTGACACCAGTGTTATTTTAGTATCTTTGAAATAATGATATGATATTTTCAATATGACGTTTTTATTTTTACTTTAGTTTTTTTTATTAATTTGAGTTAGTTTAGTCATTTACTTCAGTGTTTTTATCTCGGTTTTATTCATTTTATTTCTGTTTATTTTCATACATCAAGTTAAACTAAATGAAAAAGAGAAATTTTGCTTCTCTGAAATAAAATAGGTTTTATTTTTATGTAATTTTTTTCAAGTAACGAAAATGATTTTAAGGAGTTAATCTGAACTGTAATAAAAGTAAACGCCTCTAGTTCCTCAACGCCGGCTCCGGTGCCGATGCGAGTGTGTGTTGTTCTGTCGTTCTGCACAGACTCAAAGGGTTAAACCCTATACATTAACCCAACGTTCATGTAAAGAACACATCGTTTAACCTTTACTAAGAGTAACGCTGTGTTTGTAGATGTGTTCCTGTGCTGATGGGACACATTTCTCCCAGTATGACCTCGACCCGGGACATGAGACCTGTTTTCTCTCCGGGTCAGAGACTATCAGAGGTCAGAGGTCATGATCTAAACTAAGCAAACTTGCTGTCAGTGCACATCCGCAGGTCCATGGGTTAAAGACGGACCGATGGATTAGATTGATCCATTTCTGGGCATTTGAACACGAGTTAATGGAAATGCTTGTTTGGTTTGACCAGTTAATGCACTAAAACTGTTTTTGGGGGAAATAAAATGGGACAAATAAAGGCTATATAGCATAAATGTTTTATATAGTATCAATGTTTCACATAAAGCTAATTAAAAATGTTTTAAATGAATTCCAGTGGTCTAAAAATTATTTTAACACCAGTATTAAGTTTTAGACCACTGGAATTATTTTAAAACACTCTTTATGTGAAACATTGATACTATATAAAACATTACACATAGCCTGTCTAAAACTGTTATTTTTTGTTAAATGTTTAACATAAAAAGTGTTTCAGACAGTCAACAGGCATAATAAGGTTTGTGAACTAAAGAAAATCAAATTTAAAGTTTTAGAGATAAAATCGTAATATTTAGATAGTAATATTAGCACATTTTGGTCAGTCTCGGCAGATAATTTCAGCTTTAATATTGTTCTATGCCATGTTTCATATTGTATTTTTAATATTTGAATGATTTTGAAACTCTCTCTCTTTCCTTTGGTTTACAGAAACACTGAATGACAGCAGAAGTGAACTTAAAGGTACGGCTGTTAAAGAATAACTCGAGCGAGTTCTCCATACGCTCATGACCTGTGGCGTCAGTCACGCACGTCGATCCTGTCCTCGTGTGTCCTCGTCCCTCTAGAACTTAACATCTCTGAAACATAACACACGTCGATGTGATCCTGTCCTCGTGTGTCCTCGTCCGTGTAGATCTCAACATCGCTGAAACACTGCAGAGCTCGACCACAGTGAAGAGTGAAGAGGGTTCTGTGTTTACAGGCGTTCCGCATTATTCACTACACTACAAAACATACAGTATTTATAATATGATGTTAAAGATTTATGACAGCGATATATGTCTCAGTTACTACTAAACATTATGCTTTCCATACATGGTAACACTTTATTTTACAGTGTCCTTGTTACATATGTTACATGTTACCTTGTTACATATGTACACATTGTTACATGTTACCTTGTTACATATGTACACATTGTTACATGTTACCTTGTTACATGTACACATTGTTACATGTTACCTTGTTACATATGTACACATTGTTACATGTTACCTTGTTACATATGTACACATTGTTACATGTTACCTTGTTACATATGTACACATTGTTACATGTTACCTTGTTACATGTACACATTGTTACATGCAGGGTTCGATTTATGATTTCATCTTTGTGGGAGTCTCTTTAAAAAAAGAAAAAAAGTAGCCTATGAGCAGGCGCGGTGTAGCTTACTAATGTAAATAAATAAAAATATTTAACAAAAAAAAAGCGTTGCTAACACAATTCAATTTAAATAGTACATTTGGTTTAATTTGTCGTTTAATGAGGTCTAATATATATTGTTAGTGGTGAGAATTTTCACGTGAATAAATAAACAGATCCGACTAATTTAAGTACTCAAATGGTCCAGTGGCAGAACTTTTGCCAAGCGTGTCAGAGGTTCTGGGTTCTAATCCACACTCGTGTAGGTTTTTCTTTTTTTTCTCATCAAAACCGATTATGTTTATCAGTGGTTGTATATCAGGCAAGGACGCGTTTGTGTGCATTTTGTTTTGTAATTTCAGCGGAACGAATAGAGAGTCTCCACAACGGATTGAAGCGTGCGTCCGAGTGAAGACTGTGCGCGAGCCAAGAGAACACAGTATCCGCGCCACTGATCGCAGCGGCAACGAGCACTTTGATCACTTGATTTAAAAAACTACACATTTCAGCGCTAGATCGCCTCTTATTTAACAAAGGAACTAAATGAATGCTCTGCTAGTTAACTGAAAATGTTTTATTTATTTGTATTGGTATATTAGTGCCGCGAGATGTTTCAAAAGTGGTGGGGACAATATCGACCTTAGCAAAAAGTGTTGGGGACATGTCCCACCCGCAAATTACGCCTGTGTTAAAATAACACTTGCCTGATGGGTTATGCTACTGCTAGATCGGGCATTGACGTCACTTCTGTGAGTTGAGAAAAGTCAGTAAAAGTCCTGGCAGAAAGCGAAGCATAAGGATGTAGTGTGATGACGATCCGAGATCCCGCGAGATCCATGTGTTTGGCATCTTGTCCTATCTGTTAAGTCACGCTACAGTAGTCTGAAGGAAAAAGTGCTTTATTTGTCATTTAAAATAATGGTGCTGATGATTTTTAGAGACCCCCACAGGTGTATGGTTTTACTGCTTTCATGGGAGCTCATCCTCTCTCCAGGGGAGCTCAGCTCCCACTGGCTCCCACGTAATTCGAACCATGGTTACATGTAACCTTGTTACATATGTACACATTGTTACGTTACCTTGTTACATATGTTACATGTTACCTTGCTACATATGTACACATTGTTACAGGTAACCTTGTTACATATGTACACATTGTTATGTTACTTTGCTACATATGTTACATGTTACCTTGCTACATATGTTCACATTGTTACATGTTACCTTGTTACATATGTTCACATTGTTACATGTTACCTTGCTACATATGTACACAGTTACATGTTACCTTGCTACATATGTACACAT
>JAJAQA010000014.1:882500-950000 GCA_021464565.1 Rutilus rutilus | reverse complement strand
ATGGCGGATTGCTATTATAACGGCGGATTTGCCAGGAGCGGTTCACAGCCGAGGAGACCGACGTTCTCGTCAGGGCCGTAAAACACAGAGAAGTGACATTGGGGATGGAGAAACACACACAGATTAGCTTCGGTTAAACAGGCGTATGATCATTTGGGTAAATGTGTAAGCTAGATTTATGCCTATTTTTCACATCTTCATGGACACCACAATGATTTCCCTCATTTTTCCTTGTAATAATGTATGGTTTTCTCAAAATGTGAACTGCTGCTTCTGTGTAGATGAGAGAAGTGTGTGTGTGTGTTGTGCTCACGCTACATTATGGCCAAGCATGCGGCCTTAAAATAGCATCTGAATAACGCGCCGCTGACTTTAGACGAGGTTTCTTCTGGTCTGTGGAGGAATTGTTTTCTGAAACTGCAAAATAGCACCAGGGAACGTTTGCGCCGGAACACGCCTCCTCTTTTCCCTGAACCGCCCCCGGGAGCGCAAGTTCATTCCCTAATTTACTGACGTGCGTCTGTGGAGGGAAAAGTCCACTGTGTGTCGGGTGAGAAATAGGAATGATACATGCGTCGCTGTACAAAGTCAATTGCGCTGGGTGCAAGATAGGGCCCTGATAGAAAGATGGATGGATGGATGGATGGATGGATAGATCTGTCTGCTGTCTGTCTGAAACCTTCAAGCATTAGTTAGACTCAGACTCAGACTCAGATGGCTAATAAAGTTTAATCTGATTACAGAGAGTACAGCTTTGCAATGCACACAAATGCATGTAATATTGCTCTAATTAAATGCAAAATGCTCTAATTGTCTTCTTTTGTGTGTGCTTGGGATTAACTGGGTGGGATTTTGAGTGGTTTAGCTCTAGAGATTTAGATTTCTATTCCTTCCCCCAAACTCCACAAAAGCTACTTTCACCAGCAACCGTTCATCCAGTGGGAAAACTCTCCCGTTCAGACAAACACAAGTAAAGTCCATCAAAACTTTTCATGTGACGGCTTAAACAGTGTAAACAAGACAGAGAAAGGTGTGTGTGTGTGACCTGTAGATGTGTGTGTGTGACCTGTAGAGGCCACTAGATGGAACCATTAACCAGCAGATGACGAATGTTTCATAAGTGTGTGTGTGTGTGTGTGTGTGTGTGTGTGTGTGTGTGTGTGTGTGTGTGTGTGTGTGTGTGTGTGTGTGTGTGTGTGTGTGTGTGTGAGACCTGTAGAGGCCACTAGATGGCGCCATTAACCAGCAGATGATGAATGTTTCATAAGTAGCCCTTATAGTGAGATGGAAAGAACAGCATTTATTGTCTCTAAATTATCAGTGTGTAGTGTGATGTCAAATTGTTTATGTTTTATATATTAGTAGGTCCGCTAGTTCATGCTTACTTTCAAAGAAACAGTCAGAGCCCACTATATGAAAAAAAGAGACAACAACATTTCATGCAATGCAACTGCAATTACTTTATTATTTTGGTTTTATTTAACAATGTTATCTCATATTTCACTTATAAATGTGTTTTATCTCTTTAAGCATGTGCTGCAGTAGACGTTTGCACCGGGTCACCTCGAGTCTTCTCCGTTAAACTCCGAAAAATACACAAAAATGATGATCAGCCCAAGAAGTCTTCAGAGGATGATGGTGTTTATTTACAAGTGCACCGAAAATACAATAATCCAGCGGTGAAGAAATATATACAAGTGCTGTACACGTCCCAACACCAGTATTAATACACAACAACAACAAAATAAATCAAAGATCTACAAGTGTCCACATTATACAGATCCAGCAACCCGGTTACAGCAACATATACGTATAACAGCAATATACTGTATAACAAATGATTTAACAATAAAACACAAAACAAGTAAACAATGCGCATGTTTGATATGTTCACTCAGTAATGACCAATAGTGTTGCTTTAGATTTATTCTCATTGGGGAAATACAGCAGAAACACAATATTCTGGGTCTAAATGTAAGTCATCCAATATTAACTTGTTTATTGAACTGTTGTATAAAATCGATATCAGATTTACACTCGTGCTGATATTCGGGAAACATACTGTTGCTCGTAGCTTCTTTTTAAATATTAATACTTTTTAGAGTGTAAAGTCAGTATAATAATGCATCTTATTCAAAGATAAATATTTTGGGGAGCTTTGAGAGATTATTTTGGTGACAATTTTACCTCAGTTTCTCGTTATTATTATTATTATTATTATTGCTTCTTGAGTTCTGACATTTGAATAACTTTCCATTGATGGTAATAAACTTATTCTTATTCTAATAAATGAGTAACTACATAATACTGTATCATGCAAAACATCTTAATAAAAATACAAACCTTTTGATTTGGGGGTAAAATATAACTAAATTTTGTTTAGTTTTTTAAATACATTGTGCAAAATATTTAACAAAACAATTTGTAACACTATTTAAAGGTGGCGTATTTACTACATGCATATATAGTAATAACAGTAACTTATGCATAATTATAAGTAACTTATCCTAACCGTAACTCTATAGTAAGTACATGCTTAATTAATATTACTCAGTACTTATTTGAATAAGTTCAATCAATGTAACTACGGCATATATAATTAAATATATAATTACACTGTAACAATGACACCTTCAAATAAAGTGTAACCCTTGTCATTGTTACAGAGTAATTATATATTTAAGTACTGATTAATATTAAGCAACTACATGTATTTATTGTGGGATTAGGGTTTGGTTGAGGGTTAGTTGCATGTAATTGTGCATAATTTACTGTTATTACTATGGTAAGTACATGAAACAAGGACACTAAAATAAAGTGTTACCGAATAAATCTCATTTCAAGCTAAATATGTCATCTTCGTGAGATTCCTCTGCATGATGTTAATGCACATTAGAATACAGTAAGAACATGATCATGAGAGCTGATCCAGAGACGGTGACCTGAGCACGCGAACACTGACCTCGTACACGGCGAAAACCACCATGTTCACGGGAAACGCACGCAAGCAGTTTATTCCCAGACTCCTGAAGAAAACCCCGGGGCCCTCGTTCCTCAGGGTCTCTTTAATGCAGTGAACGAGTCCTCGATATCTCCTGTCCTGACGCACTCCGTCCATCTGAAGACGAGCCTTAATCACGTCCATCGGCGTCCCGACAGACCAGCCGGCCATTCCTGCGACTCCACCGGACAACAGCACCACACTCCACTCTGACAACACAAACACAGAGACCAGATCAGACCAGACTAAACCAGATCAGACCAGACTAAACCAGACTAAACCAGATCAGACCAGACTAAACCAGATCAGACCAGACTAAACCAGATCAGACCAGACTAAACCAAACCAGATCTGACCAGACTAAACCAGACCAGCCGGCCATTCCTGCGACTCCACCGGACAACAGCACCACACTCCACTCTGACAACATCAGAAACACAAACACAGAGACCAGATCAGACCAGACTAAACCAGATCAGACCAGACTAAACCAGACCAGCCGGCCATTCCTGCGACTCCACCGGACAGCAGCACCACACTCCACTCTGACAACACAAACACAGAGACCAGATCAGACCAGACTAAACCAGATCAGACCAGACTAAACCAGATCAGACCAGACTAAACCAGACCAGCCGGCCATTCCTGCGACTCCACCGGACGGATCTGAACAGACTAAACCAGACTAAAACAGATCTGACCAGACTAAACCATATCAGACCAGACTAAACCAGACTAAACCAGATCTGACCAGACTAAACCAGATCAGACCAGACTAAACCAGACTAAAACAGATCTGACCAGACTAAACCAGATCTGACCAGACTAAACCAGATCAGACCAGACTAAACCAGACTAAAACAGATCTGACCAGACTAAACCAGATCCGACCAGACTAAACCAGACTAAAACAGATCAGACCAGACTAAACCAGATCAGACCAGACTAAACCAGACTAAACCAGATCTGACCAGACTAAACCAGATCAGACCAGACTAAACCAGATCTGACCAGACTAAACCAGATCTGACCAGACTAAACCAGATCTGACCAGACTAAACCAGATCCGACCAGACTAAAACAGATCTGACCAGACTAAACCAGATCTGACCAGACTAAACCAGATCTGACCAGACTAAACCAGATCTGACCAGACTAAACCAGACTAAAACAGATCTGACCAGACTAAACCATATCAGACCAGACTAAACCAGACTAAACCAGATCTGACCAGACTAAACCAGATCAGACCAGACTAAACCAGATCTGACCAGACTAAACCAGATCTGACCAGACTAAACCAGACCAGCCGGCCATTCCTGCGACTCCACCAGACAACAGCACCACACTCTGGTCTGATCTGGTTTAGTAAATAACTGTTTTCAACACTGATAATAATCATAAATGTTTCTTGAGCATCAAATCCTCATATTAGAATGATTTGTGAAGGATCATGTGACACTGAAGACTGGAGTAATGATGCTGAATGAGTAATGGATTAGAGGAGTTTTGTGGTTGAAATGTAAAATAGTAACAAATCCTCCTCTCGCGGGTCAGTCTGACCCTGTAGGAATGAATGGAGTGCGAGGAATGCTTCAGTTCAAATAGAAAAACCTAAAAATGCTCAAAATTCAAACTAAAAATGCTCAAACTTTACCAAAAAATGATTTAATAATGTCTACATGTGTATCTGAATGCACACTGAAGTGAACTGGCTTTAGGACCCAGAGGAACAGCTCATATAGAGCTATAAGGCCATCTAGAGTCATGAAATATCATCTTATATTATTATTATTCTCCCACAAGAGGTCAAAGACACTCAATGTAAGATATTTAGAGCTGAATTAAAAGGGTTATGCATGAAATTTTAAGTTATTTCAGTTATTTTAAATTCAAGTTGAAAGAATGTAAGGAATATGCATAAATTACTATTTATTTATTGCTCAAATCTAGTCATTTAAAGTTAAATAAAATTAAAAAAATTAAAAAAATTGAATTTCTGGACAAAAAAAGTGAAGTCTAATTTCCGTGTTTCGCGAGGGAAGGAAGAGGGTTAAACGCCTGCACTCACCGGGCTCTCTCTGTCCCGCCGGCGTGAGTCGGGAACACAGTGTGTCGTAGGTTAGGAAGTATGTGGCGAACGACGGGCCGTCTCTGAAGGCCAGAGGAAGAGCTCCTCTGTAAAGCCCTGAAACGCCCTCGTGCTTGGCGATGCTCAGCAAACAGTGGATCGGCCCGCTGTACCGCGGCTTACCACTGCGCTTGCTCTCCGTCTGACACTGCAGACGCACTTTCACCAGATCACCAGGAGACATCACAGAGATCTGAGGAAGAACCAAAGGGTTAATCATCGTCCACAGCTGTAACATAACGGCACAGAGGAAACTACAGTCAAACACACATCTTTCAGACCTTCAACACTTCTCACATTATCAGCTTATTCACTATAAAATATGAGCAGAACTCAGAGTTATGAACTCAGAGTTGATATTTGACTGGTTTTGTCCGTCCTTCTGTTAGACTGTCTCACACATGAATTATGTTGAATATCTGTCAGCTGTTAAATTTAACTACACAATTAGATAATACCAGTTTAGCTCAACCAATCACCAAGCAATGCTTCATTGTGTTCAGTCTGTGTGTAAAAAGAGCATTAGCAATTAAAGAAAAAACACTTCAGCAAAACATGATCAGCTCAAAGTGTCCCAATCATTTCTGCTCCCAAATGTGTATTAATGTCACTGGTAGGGTTAGGGCTGGTTATGTCACTGGTAGGGTTAGGGCTGGTTATGTCACTGGTAGGGTTAGGTTATGTCACTGGTGGGGTTAGGGCTGGTTATGTCACTGGTAGGGTTAGGGCTGGTTATGTCACTGGTAGGGTTAGGGCTGGTTATGTCACTGGTAGGGTTAGGGTTAGGTTATGTCACTGGTAGGGTTAGGTTATGTCACTGGTAGGGTTAGGTTATGTCACTGGTAGGGTTAGGTTATGTCACTGGTAGGGTTAGGTTATGTCACTGGTAGGGTTGGGTTATGTCACTGGTAGGGTTGGGTTATGTCACTGGTAGTCACTGTATGAAGAATATCTGGGTATAATATGTCAGTTTACTGTATTCTGCTCTCCTCACTTACGTTAATGAGCTATAGTGTCCTGATCACACTAGTGAAACATATCAAAAATTATATCTGGTGTCTGAATAATTTTTGGTTTGACTGTAGATTGTTAAATATAATACACAAAATTGAACAACAATACACACATATAGAAGGAAAAACAATAGTTTTCTAACATTGGGAATGTTGTTCCAGCTGATGAGCGATAAGAACATTGACAGCCAATCAGATTGATCCATCATTGACTTCTTATAAACAGAACGATATGGTGTGAGTGCTAATATACGTGTTATAGTTATCTTTATTATAATTCTTGGAGTGAATGCGAGTAAGTTTTATTGCAAATCACGCTGTCACAGACATCTTAAGGTCATCAGAGTGAGTTAAACCTGTTCACACCAATAACTAAAACGCAGTTTTATGAAACACTAAAAAAACTTTTTTTTAACAAATTTTACATTTGCTATGAAAAATAAAAGTTGCATATGATATATATATATATATTTTTTTTCCAAAACACGTTTTACTCTAAAACCGTTTTAACTTTCCAGGAGATGAACTCTTGACATCAACAACTGAATTTCAACTAGTAAAAACTATAATTGTTGATATCTGTAAGTGTATTGTCACTAGTGAAGTGTCACCACAGGCTGCCATTCAAATTCAATTGCTGATATCAAGAACTGAATTACTAGTAACAATGTTCAGTTTCGATATCAATAATTCCATTTTCACTCGTGACAATGTTCATTTCTGATATCATGAATGTGACTGTTACTAGTAAAAACGCCATTTTAGATGTCTGAAACTATATTGGTATCAGAAATACATTTCCGGATATCAAAAAAGAACATTTTTACTAGTAGCAATTCAGTTACTGATATCAGGAATTAGCATTTGCACTAGTAACAGTGTAATTATTGATATAAAAAATGAAGGTTTTTACTAGTGAGAGTTGTATTTCTGATATGTGAATTTCTCAATTCTTGAAATGAACAATTGATTTTGAATGGCAGCCTATGGTGACACTTCACTAGTGAAAATACACTTATCAACAATTATACTTTTTACTAGTTGAAATTCAGTTGTTGATGTCAAGAATTCATCTCCTGGAAATAAATAAAAGTTAAAAGGAGCACAAGTGTGACTATTGTGTTCAGGACCATTTAACCGGTTCGTGTTCACACAGCAAGTTTCATACCATTCTAATGAAGGAAATAAAAAAGCGTGAGATATTTAGTTGGACAGTGCCGGCAGAGCTCGCCTGACCTGAGCCACTCCGCCCGCCAGGCCGGACAGGAAGATGTCCAGTTTGGAGTTGTGAGCGCCGACCCCGCCGACCCCGCGGAGCTGAGCGAAGCACTGGAGACAGTTCCGGTACGTGCCGAACACCACGGAGGAGGTCAAGGAGATGGTGGAGACGGGCAGCGCCATTCCCTTGAAGAAGCCGTGAACCTGGAGCAAACAGACCAACGTTCAGGACAGAAACCTGCGTCTCTATTATTAGTTCAAGTTCAAAGTGGTTTTTATAGTGGTTCAGTCATATACAGTAGTACAGTACACTACGAAACGAGACAACGTTCCTCCAGGCCCATAGTGCTGCATAAAAACACAAAATCACATTTCATATTACAGGACTTTTATTCAGTAACTTCTGCATTCACAGGGTCATCATCATCATCATCATCATCATCATCATCATCATCTTCATCATCATCAGATAAACTGTAGTCACTGTTGCTGTTCGTAAATGTGCTATAAATAAAGTTGCTCACTGATTACATGACAAATATTGTAGTTAGTAACTTTACTCCAGATGACTGATTTAACCCTCTGGTAACGCTTGCAAATTGGTCAAAAACGAAAGATAATCATGTCATTTATTTTTTTGATATTTAATATTTTGTATTTTTAGGGGATTTTATGGTACTAAATGATACTTATGCTGTAGTTATAATCCATTTATTCACTTTTTGACAGTGAACCTGAAAATGAACTTTCCAACAAACTGAATCTTGAATCTGTCGATCACAGACGGAAGTTTGGTCTCGTTTTCAAGGAAACACATGTTTTTTATTTTAAATATATATTTCACATGTTGTATATGTGAAAAATGCATATGTTCACATAAGCAAGTGCCATAACCTTTACCAGGTTTCGTTCCATTACGATGAAGTAAAAGAACCGAGAGTGACTGAAGAGCACCAGATGGTTATGGTAATGTATTCTCTATACTTTATGATTACTTTTGACCCAACTCATTTATGACTTAGATTTTGATGGGATTATTGTGTACCACATTTATACATAGAAACAAAAGAAACAAAGAAAATACATTTAAAAGGGTAAAAAGAAGAATTATGGGTAATAGTTTAGTTTAGGGTCCAATTCTCATTATTTAACCAGTTGCTCACTAGCATGCTATTTATAATCTGCTGTTTATAGCACATATTAATGCCTTATTCTGCACGATCATATACATCCCTTAATCCACCCATGCCTAAACTATCTTAACTATTAATAGGCAGTAATTAAGAGTTTATTGAGGCAAAAGTCATAGTTAAAAGTGAGAGTTGGACCCTGTGACTGAATTTGGGAGAATCAATGAATTAGGAATAATTTACTGCCATTGTGTGAATAATATGCAATCATGAAATTCATTAAAAAGCAACTGTAATCTGATTATGAGCATTTTAAAATGTAATATAATCTAATTACAAATTGTACATTTTTGGAATCTGATTACATGATCCACCCAGCACTGGATATTAGGGGTGGGGAAAAAAATCGATTCTTAGATGAATCGCGATTCGGGACGTGGACGATTCTGAATCGATTCACAAATGTCAAAAATCGATTTTCAAAAAAAAAAAAAAAAAAAAAAAAAAAAAAAAAAACTAATAACGTAACATTGAAGGAACGCAAAAGGCGGAACTCTGAAGCGGACGTGCAGTGCGCGGACAGTCTGTGGCGTGCACATAACAGAGACGCGCACATAACAGACGCATGATGGCTGAGCGCCAAATCCGAACGGCACCAGAGAATGTCTTCGTTAAAAGCTAACGTATGGAACATTGGCAATTTCATTGTGATCTATTTAGTATTTTTTTGTATGAGAGCTAATTTCTGTATTGTTTAGTTTTCACATCAATATGCTGTGTAAACCGATCTGATCTGTATGCAATATGTGCAATTCCAGTCACAAAAAGTTACATTTTGACTGTAAGTTACTCTCTGCAGATGTTCATTCACTTTCTTTGCTATTTTTGATTGTGGTATACAGCAAACATTTCAAGTCATAACTCTTTATTATTTAGTTGTGTATAAGTCAAGAGCGACTTTGTATGTTACTAATTATTCAGAATATGCATAAGTCCACAAGCATTATATGATAGCTTCTGGTACATAATTCTATATTTTTGAACGAAAACTGTTTGTGAATTTGCTACAGCAAAATGTTTTTGTTTTTTTTGTCTGAAGGATTATATTGCTCATTGGAAATTACAAGAGGATGTTGGTTAGAAGTCTATTATTAAATGCTAGAGATTCAGAATATGCTGAAGTTTGTATTAATTTACTACACGTATTCTGCTAGTACAGGCACACATTTATTTTCCTGTTGGTTCTCAGCAATGTTGGGACATATGCTGGCAAATGTAACCTTACAGTTGACTTGCCAAATCACTTCCATTTGTTTTATTAATACAATTAATATAGGAAGTAAGTTCGTTATGGGTCATCATAAATACTTTGCTTTAAAAGTACCATGTTTTTGATAAAAGGCACTTCCCTGAGAATTGAACTTAATAAATGTGAAAAAGACACTTTAATGTCTCCGTTTGTCATTCTGTATTGCAAAGCAGATGAGAGTAGATCATGATCAGAAACCTGATTAGAAATCATTATGAATAAAATCGAATTGTTTTGAATCGAAAATCTTTTTGAATCGAAAATCGATTTTGAATCGAATCGTGGCCTCAAGAATCGGAATCGAATCGAATCGTGAGATGGTAAAAGATTCCCACCCCTACTGGATATGATAGTTAACTACTGTAAAACCATGACAAGAAATGGTAACACTTTATTTTACAGTGTCCTTGTTACATATGTTACATGTACTTACCGTAGTAATAACAGTAAATTATGCATGATTACATGCAACTAACCCTCAACCAAACCCTAATCCTATAGTAAGTGCATGCTGTTAATTAATATTACTCAGTACTTAAATACATACAGTACCAGTCAAAAGTTTGGAAACATTACTATTTTTAATGCTTTTGAAAGAAGTCTCTTATGCTCATCAAGCCTGCAGTAAAAAAAAAAGAAAAAAAAAGAAAAAAAAAAGTAATATTATGAAATATTATTACAATTTAAAATAATGGTTCTCTTTTTTAATATACTTTAAAATGTAATTTATTTTTGTGATGCAAAGCTGAATTTTCATCAGCAAGTACTCCAGTCTTTGGTGTCTTATGATCCTTCAGAAATCATTCTAATATGCTGATTTATGATCAATGTTGGAAACAGTTGTGCTGCTTAATATTTTTTTTATAACCTGAGATAATTTTTTCAGGATTATTTGATGAATAAAAAGTTAAAAAGAACTGTATTTATTTAGAATAGAAATCTTTTGTAACAATATACACTACCGTTCAAAAGTTTGGGAACAATAACTATTTTTTTTTTAAGAAATTAGTACTTTAATTCAACAAGGATGCGTTAAATTGATAAAAGGTGATGGTAACGATTTATATTGTTAGAAATGTTTTTATTTTGAATAAATGCTGTTTTTATGAATAAATGCTGTTAACGTTTTACTCATCAATGAATCCTGAAAAAAGTATTCCAAAAAAATATATTAAACAGCACAACTATTTCCATCATTGATAATAACTGAGTATCAAATCAGCATATTAGAATGATTTCTGAAGGATCATAAGACACCAAAGACTGGAGTACTTGCTGATGAAAATTCAGCTTTGCATCACAAAAATAAATTACATTTTAAAGTATATTAAAAAAGAGAACCATTATTTTAAATTGTAATAATATTTCATAATATTACTGTTTTTTTTTTGTTTTTTTTGGTTTTTAACTGCAGGCTTGATGAGCATAAGAGACTTCTTGCAAAAGCATTAAAAATAGTAATGTTTCCAAACTTTTGACTGGTACTGTAATTACACTGTAACAATGACACCTTAAAATAAAGTGTAACCCACAAAATTGTTACTTTAAATTTATAAAACAATATAGACGTAATTTTTAAAAATCTAATAAAAAGACAAAAACAAAATGACTAAAATTCAACAACAAAACAAAAAACTACTGTTATCTCAGAGATACTTGAATCCCACTGCATATACTGATGTTCAGAGGCTGCGTTACGCATTGAACACAAATGTAATTTCTCACCCCTTCTTTTCTGACGGTCATCACGACACACTGCCAGACTCCGCTGAACTGCTTCTGGGTTTGGATCCGGACCTGTGCAGATGTCAAACACACACACTCAGAGTCCGGAGGAGACGCTACAACAGCAAGTGTGCAAATCACTATCGTTCACGTCTGCAGTTAAAGGCACAGTGTGTGAGTTTGGCCACTAGAGGTCGCTTGCATAACTTGATGCCGTGAATGAGCGAGGAATCATGGGACTTGAATATGAATGACTCATGATGAATAAGCGGATGTATTAAAGTGTTATTAGCGTTACAGTGGTGTGAAGCAGACTCTTTTATTACTCTTATAAACTGCAGTTGTCGCTCCTTTCGCTTTGTTGTTTATGTTTATTTTACGATTAAAGTTATGATTAACGTTCACCTCCTTCTTCCCTGAACTTGAACTTTGTTTGATCGCTTAAATTCACATTATTTTATTTTATTCTAATGAAACAGGCTGAATTACTGATTCACGTCACTTTGTTTGATAAATGTAAGTTGTTGGGTAACGCAGCGCCGTTTCACTCCATCAAAAACATCATGCTAAAAGTAAAAGAGTGTGTTGAAAGATTTGTTATATCGTCACTTGTTGCACTTTGCAGTATCGATATTAGAATATCGTTTTAATAAAAGCTGGATGACTGTTGTTAAATGGCATGCAGTTCATTTTAAAACATTATATGGTGAGAAAACTCGTTACACGCGTTAAAACGGCTGATTTCTGTGGATTGTTGGGAACATTTGGGATAATGTACAGTAAATACACAACTCTGCAAAATATATAACATTGTTCTAGTGGTTTTTGGATATTTGAATCCAGAAATCTTACATATTGTGCCTTTAAGAGTCAAACGTCCAGGTTCAATCACACTAATATGAGTTTACTTTGACCGTATCCAGTGGGAATCCGACCGCAACGCCACACGCTCCTGCAAAACAACAGCCAATCAAACGGGATCGTTCCGTCTCTCAAGAACAGTTTGTCTTGCATTATGTGATAATCATGCACTCGAGCACGACACATGCCAATATCATTTGTTTGTATGTTTAAGTTTCCAATAATTGATATGCAGAACTGCAGTGAACCAAAGACAGTCTCACAAACACACTTTGAAATCGCTGGTGTTTCTGACGTCACAAACTACCTTGTAACCAATCAGATCAACGTGTGATCGTCAACCAGTGGATCTCTGAGCTGAGTGAGTGAGTGGAGGCGGGGTGAATTTGCAAATTCATAGAACCAATCAGATCAACGTGTGATCGTCAACCAGTGGATCTCTGAGCTGAGTGAGTGAGTGGAGGCGGGGTGAATTTGCATATTCATAGAACCGTGCATACTAAATGAGGCAAGGGTGTCGAGTTACATTCAAGCTATGGAAAAAAACTTTAAATATGTCATTTTGGTGATCAAAGATGAGTTTTAAGGGGTTAAAGTTATTGACTACAGGGGGACTTTAATATAATTTGACTCCAGGAACAGAGATGGGAAACACCTCTGTCTCTAAACACTAGTGCTAATTGAGGATTTTGACATAAAGCATTTAATATATTATATCATATTTATGCCTTCATCTGTTTTATATCATTTTTTATACATACATAAGTGAATAATGGTGTAAATTAAGTTTACATACCTCTATACTCCCTCCATGGGCTTCTAGAACTTGAAGGGTTCTTGACTCAATTTTAACCCCTTTTCGATGTGAAAATGCACTACCCAAATATAAATGGACAATGTGGATAATCTTTTTAAAACACTTCAAAAAGTGAAAGTGTAACAAAGTTATACAAGTACTTTAAGTGTTGTTCACATAATCTCCTGTGCCAATACAAGTTATTCAACATGATGATGGTGTCTAATGAAGACGTGACTGATTGAAACGTTGCGCTTGGTTGTAAATACATATACATATATATCAGTGTGTTGTCTTAAACATTGTCTTAAACCATTTTTTGTGAAAACAAAATAGTATTTGGCAGTTTTTAGACCTGCGTGTAGTGATGGTGTAATAGTAGATTCCCATTTCCCAGGCATTAAAGCCAAATGAGTAGCCAAACTATTGAGATGAGAATAGTTTCACTAGTTTTAACTCATTCATTGCTGAATGTAAATATTGCATCCATGAAATGGTTAAATTGAGTCACTTTATGTGTAATGAACTCTCCAATACCTATTTCCAATGGTGCATTTTCATTAATTCATCAAGAATCCTTTGGGATCTTAAATTCTCTGCTACGTCACGCATTGCTCTTTATTGTCTCTTTTCCTATTATTATTTTTTTCCAATTAACTTTTACATGTCTCTCTCTCTCTCTCTCTCTCTCTCATGGAACATACTAATAAAATATAGGCTATTATTCACTGCTTTTAGGCAACACTGAGTTGTTTTTATGTTATATAGCCTACATTTTCTCATTGTCTCAAAAGCAAAACACCGATACCCAGAGCATTAACATATCTTCTCTCAATGCAAATCAGCATTTCTAATACATAACTGAGAATTTAACCACCAGATTAACTGACAAACAACAGTCTTTAAACTATATAGCCTACCTCCCATTGATCCTGCAAGGAAGTCGGCGAAATGCATCGTTGAATCTGCTTTACCTGCCTAAGACATTATTGCTGCTTCTGTTCTGATGAATAATTGTGTAATAATGCCACTGACACACAGTGTGTGTCCCGTAAAGGTCGCGGATCTGCGCAGTCTACCGAGTCCTTTTGTAACAGTGCCTCACTCTCACGTGGTTCCGCTGCCAGACGCACAGCTTCTGATGCATGTTCTGATTTAAGAGCAATAACGAGAAACTTGCTTTATATTGACGGTGGTGCATGTTTAATACGCGACGTCTGTTTTATCCTTCAACTTTATTTGACTTTACAACTAGTCATTTTGTTATTTCTATATCATGTGAGCTCATTTCCATTCCAGGTGATTAGTTGCATTGTTGCGCATTTGATGAATAAACCTTTACTTAATTAGTTCGGACTGATTACAGACAGAGTGCATTTATTCGTACACGCATTGCACCATTCGCTTTTATAAGACATAAACACATGCTGATGCAACGCGGAAGAGAAATTACGAGTCCAATGAATCTTTTTGACCTGATTCCTTTCGAAAGATTCTGTTGAATCGATTCGCAAAGTGTTCGCACGAAGTGCGCATGCTAATAGACGAACTACGATCTAGAAAATATAGCGACAACTGCAGGATAATACCACATATTTATTTATCTCAAAAAAAGGAAACATTTTGTTGAGTAAAAACCGAATCAGTCGAGCAATTCAATGAAATGAATCATTCGAACGAACCGACTCCCAAAACGCTAGCGCTACTACGGCGAAGGCGAGATCGTGAATATTTAATATATTAATTAGGCAACTTAATATGGCGAAGGATTGGCCACTGAATATTAAAGACATGGCGATGACGTGCTTGTTAACCATCCAATAGAAACGAATTGACTTGTGAACGTTAACAACACGCCTTCGCCCTAGTAAAGCACCCGGAACAGCGAGTCACCGACGAGAGAAACAGGAATCCTTGTTTAAATCCGCGGGTCGCGATTGGGCGCGCGCACACACACCTCCTGCATCCTTCACAAGCCCGGACGCAAATAGCCAGAGAAGCCAGCAGGCTGTGGACAAGAGCAGGTGAAATTTTCCACTACGACCTGATTAGTGACTTCGGGTTTGCGCAGAGCTCGTGCACGACAGCGAGTTTCTGCTACTCTTCTGCTACTACTCTCCCAGGACAGGCCTGAGCACAGCTTACTCTGCCCAATATCTCGAGCTCGTCTAAGGGAAGGTTTCTGTCAGCTCGAAGCAGTGATGGACTTCCTTGCTGGCTGTTTAGGAGGTAAGATGCATCACTACTAGTACAGTATACAGTAGAGTACAGTACATCCACGTCATGTCTGCTGTGTGAATCAGTAGATTAAGACTCGGTTAAGCTCGTTATTAACACGTCCTGGTCCTGTGCGGGAGGGGTTGTGGCCGGCACATCGATGGATCACATTAGATACACTTGTAATCAGATCCGGTCATTCGTAGAGTTTAAGTGCAGTAATTAATCATGCACGTGTATAAAGTTTATTTTGAACTTCAGTAATGTAATGTGATTTACACGGATCGATATCTTCACACATGCTGAATTATTTGTAGTGGAACATGAAGCCACGTCAAGCAGGACACGTGATAGAGTTTTTGTTTATTGTATTTCTGAAATGCCTAGTATTAAGAGCTATGTAATGTGCTAAAGAGTTAATATAACTGAAGAATTAATATTCTGTGATTCCTATCTATCAGTCTATTACTTTATTTTTCTTAATTTTTGTGTAGCTATATATATATATATAGTTGTTAAGTATTGAGCGATACTTTGTGTTGAAGTAGTTGATGTCACGTGATGGAATTCTGCTTTGCTTCATTCGAAGGAATGGAATGTTACATTGTGACTGATTTATTGTTACTGATTGATTGTGACGGTCTAAATTTGGTTACAATGTAACTCCTGCGAGCTGGAAAGACTCTAAAGGCTATTTACATTTAAATCTTTTATAAGATGATGTCACGTGTAATGTAACGTAGAGTATATCTAGCTGAACGAACATACACACATTCAAGGAATGTGTTTCATTTGCTCAAGATTTGGTCTTTTATTATTTATTGAACATTCATTATAAATGCATCATAAAGCGTTTTAACTGGAAAGATTCCTGTGATCAGACACACATCTGAATATTGGGTCAGGAGTGAGACACATTCAGATTCGCACTGACTGATTGTCTGAATATGGCAAAGTCAAAGCTTATGATTGATTTTTAAATGAATATGTAACCTACAAGCCTCCTTGAAGTCCATCTATTCTCTTGTGCGAATAGCAGACATGCCTGAAGTGCTGTGAAATGTGTTTCCCGGAAGATCCCAGAATAACCCCCTCCCCACAGCCTGTCCATGTCCCGTAAAAACTCCAGGCACACACACACACCCCTGCGCCAGCCAATCCAGCGACGGGACGGGGGCTGCGCCTCCATATCGGCTTGTGTTTCATTTTACAGACGCGAAGATGAAGTGCTTGATAAATGTTGGAACACATTATGGAGGATCAGCCAGCGAGCAACAGCCGTCATCTCACCGTCACCGTCTATGTTAAAGTGTAAATTGCAGGTTAACCACCACGACCAATTAATGTGTAAATTAAAGTGCTCAGTATGTATATATTTAAACATTTCTGTCTTAAAATGCGGTAAAATAACATTTACTGGGGTTTCTTCAAAGGTAGCATGTTTTTTACAGTGACTGGGTGATGATGTCATAAGAGGGAGTCGCAACCCATCCTCTGCTAGCCTGGTGCTAACCCGGATAACATTAGGGAACAAGAACATTTCCGTCATGTAGAATAGCAAGGAGGGACAACGACTGAAGACGTCAGTAGTCCTAATCAGAGCTGTAGAGATGCACACACTGCACAGGCACAATGGCGCTTTGCCGGCATCTGTTGACAGAACGCGATATTGCCTGTGCTAAAACGCAACTAATTAGCGATGCTCATCGTCAGAAAGAAAAAGAGAGATTGATGCCCCTATTGCTGTGTTTGACAGGTGTTCGTGTGGGCTATGCCACCCAGTGGACTCAGCAGTGGAGACTATGGTTTAGACGCATGCTGCCTGAACCCGTTTGTTACAAGCACAATAGTTAACCATTTCTGCTAGCTAGGTCTCCAGTATAACTGCTAGCCTACTTGCCGTTAGACTAGCGGTAACTCTAGGCTTGGAGTCCCTCTTATGACGTCACGCCCCGCCTAGTGGAAGGGAGGGGGAATGCTTAAAACCACTGTAAAAAGTACCAACTTTTTATATTATATTCAGCATTTTGGTATAAAAAACATACAAAACAAGGGTGGGTGGTTCTTATCTTTATATTTATTAAGCACATTGCATTATCTTCATGAAAAATGTAACCTGCAATTTACACTTTAACTATAGACCCGATATAGTCCGGCTTTGAGTAGGTTAACTATAGACCTGATTAGGGTTGCAAAGGGGCTGAATATTTCTGGTAAATTTCCAGAAACTTTCTAAAAGTGAATATCAAAAACTGAAAATTTCCAAATAATCCTGAAAAGTTTCCGAAAGTTTCCAAATAATCCTGAAAAGTTTCCAAAATTTCTGGAAATTTTGCAACCCTAGACCTGATATAGTCCGGCTATGAGTAGGTTAACTAGATTAGATTAGATTAGATTCAACTTTATTGTCATTACACAAGTACAGGTACAAGGCAACGAAATGCAGTTTAGGTCTAACCAGAAGTGCAATAGCAGCAAGTGCAGGATATACAGTGGTTCCATAAGTGCAGAACATGGATATGTACTGAATAAATATAGAGTTGAATACTATTATAAACAAAAATTTACAGATAGATTGTCCTATGAATATAATATACAGATAACTATTACTGTGAACAGAGTTTACAGCTAGATATGTACTGAATATAATAATATACAGATGGCTATTACTATAAACAGAATGTTTACAGAATGTAAAACTAATAGACCCGATATAGTCCGGCTTTGAGTAGGTTAACTATAGACCCGATATAGTCCGGCTTTGAGTAGGTTAACTATAGACCCGATATAGTCCGGCTTTGAGTAGGTTAACTATAGACCCGATATAGTCCAGCTATGAGTAGGTTAACTATAGACCCGATATAGTCCGGCTATGAGTAGGTTAACTATAGACCCGATATAGTCCGGCTATGAGTAGGTTAACTATAGACCCGATATAGTCCGGCTATGAGTAGGTTAACTATAGACCCGATATAGTCCGGCTTTGAGTAGGTTAACTATAGACCCGATATAGTCCAGCTATGAGTAGGTTAACTATAGACCCGATATAGTCCGGCTATGAGTAGGTTAACTATAGACCCGATATAGTCCGGCTATGAGTAGGTTAACTATAGACCCGATATAGTCCGGCTATGAGTAGGTTAACTATAGACCCGATATAGTCCGGCTATGAGTAGGTTAACTATAGACCCGATATAGTCCGGCTATGAGTAGGTTAACTATAGACCCGATATAGTCCGGCTATGAGTAGGTTAACTATAGACCCGATATAGTCCGGCTTTGAGTAGGTTAACTATAGACCCGATATAGTCCAGCTATGAGTAGGTTAACTATAGACCCGATATAGTCCGGCTATGAGTAGGTTAACTATAGACCCGATATAGTCCAGCTATGAGTAGGTTAACTATAGACCCGATATAGTCCGGCTATGAGTAGGTTAACTATAGACCCGATATAGTCCGGCTATGAGTAGGTTAACTATAGACCCGATATAGTCCAGCTATGAGTAGGTTAACTATAGACCCGATATAGTCCGGCTATGAGTAGGTTAACTATAGACCCGATATAGTCCGGCTATGAGTAGGTTAACTATAGACCCGATATAGTCCGGCTATGAGTAGGTTAACTATAGACCTGATATAGTCCAGCTATGAGTAGGTTAACTATAGACCCGATATAGTCCGGCTATGAGTAGGTTAACTATAGACCCGATATAGTCCGGCTATGAGTAGGTTAACTATAGACCTGATATAGTCCAGCTATGAGTAGGTTAACTATAGACCTGATATAGTCCGGCTATGAGTAGGTTAACTATAGACCCGATATAGTCCGGCTATGAGTAGGTTAACTATAGACCCGATATAGTCCGGCTATGAGTAGGTTAACTATAGACCCGATATAGTCCGCCTATGAGTAGGTTAACTATAGACCTGATATAGTCCAGCTATGAGTAGGTTAACTATAGACCCGATATAGTCCGGCTATGAGTAGGTTAACTATAGACCCGAAATAGTCCGGCTATGAGTAGGTTAACTATAGACCCGATATAGTCCGGCTATGAGTAGGTTAACTATAGACCCGAAATAGTCCAGCTATGAGTAGGTTAACTATAGACCTGATATAGTCCAGCTATGAGTAACACACTTCTAGCCAAAATAACCTTGAATTTGGCTACATGTCGGTTTTGCCAGAATAACTTGCGAGATGTATGATATTTCATCATGTAAGCAAAGTAAACAGTGATTATAAGGTGTTTGGTTTCATTTCTTCACTCATTTCATTTCTTTGTTATCTAATTGATGACTAGTCTAATCTTGGGCTCTGGTTAGACGTCTATTACATTTTCACTGACAGCCCAAGTTTTGCCTTGGTTTAGCCTAGACGTCAGGGCTGTGTTTGGACGCTATTAGACGTCTTTTAAACGCAAAATTGCTTGCTGGGACCATTTATGTTTTCCTTTGTTTATAAATGATGTGCAGACCTGCCAACCTGTACGCATATGTCACTCTAAACTACACTAAAACCTCTGTGAACGCACAAGCAACAGCTAAAGAAGAAGAGTTCGACCAATCATAGCGCTGGGTTCATTCCCCAAATAGCAAGCAGGAGTGATTGACAGATGCATATCAACACAGTACAGTAGTCACGAGTCACGGTGAACCGGTTGGGGTGGACCATGTACTGTACTGTTTACTGTAGTAAGTGTTGTTATTGTTTTCTTTCACCGAATGAAGAAATTAAAGATAGACATTCAGTAAATACGAGTATTGTCCTTGTTTTGGTTTGATTATCATTACCAGTGTTTATGCTAAAATACTTCATAATACTTCATAAATTCATAATTTCACTATCACATCACTTTCATTCTTTAACACTTCAGCACAACATAATGTGCAGGTTAGCAAAGATTTTAATATATATATATATAATTTGTATGTTTTTATGCATTTATATATAAATACATTATATAATATTTCTGTATATATATGAGAAATCAAATGTAAAAAAAAAAATCTAATTTTATGTAATTAAAAATAATACATAAGAAAAGTTTTTATATATACTATGAGAAATAATTGTATAATTTTATATATATATATTTATATATATATATATATATGCATAAACACACACATATAATACAAATAATGTCTATTTAAACAAACAAAGCACGTTTTCCAGAATCTTTTACTTAATTTAATGCTTTATTTAATATTTTTTTTATGTGCACCAATATAACAATATACACAATACTAAACAGCTGTTTACCTGCACATTTTTAAATATATTTTTAACATAAAATATTCGACGCACACAGAGAATTTCGTGAACATTTTTAAGTGATGATGCAAATGGCGGAGCCCTGCTCTGTGCACACATCTCTAGTGAATGCTGCGTGTTGATTGGTCAGGCCTGGCCGACGCCTTTGGTCTTCAGGTGTGTGTCTGTGTGTTTGGTCATGTGACCATCACTGGTCCTCATGCCAGGTTCAGGATATAATAACTCATATCTAATGGCATGTGAAGAACTGGGATCGTCTGAGTAACAGGAACCTCGTGTCAGATTTCCAGTCCAACTGGAAAAGTGTTGTTGAAATGAAACACTATATTAATCACATCCAGAATTAAAGTTTGTGTTTACATAATATATACATGTGTACTGTGTATACTTATTTTATTATATACTAATACACACATATGATATACATGTATATATTTAAGAAATATTTGCGTGTGTATACTGTATATATATATGAATACATAATTTATATTATATATAAATATACATATTTTATATATACAGTAAATACCACATTTTTCTTAAATATATACATGTATAATTGAATTATACACTGTACACACAAACTTTAATTGTGGATGTGATTAATCTAGCGCTAATTGTTTCCTAATACAGTGATATAAATACTCAGTGTTTAGTCATGAATGTTCTGACGTCATGTGTTTGTTTGCGCTCAGGAGCCGCTGGCGTTCTCGTCGGACATCCTTTCGACACAGTGAAGGTACGTCTACGTCATGCTGTTGATTTCTCCTCAGAGCAAACGCTGATCACTGCTATTTCTGGCCAGGTTGTTGTCTGTCGTGACACTTTACTCCCATCATATCCGTTTCACGCTGAACCCTGGGACTTAAAAATCACTTCTGTCGCCGAATAAATCATTTTGTGAAAGCACATCATACCAGTTGTGTACAGTAATACTAGTGCTACTGACTAAAAATAGTGATGCTGCTAACTGAGGGATGAAATGTTGTGAAATGGGAATTGCCTTGTTTATGTTGAATAAAAAATAAATAAATAAAAAATATATATTCAACATATAACAAGTATTATATTAGTATTTTATATTTGTATAAATGTATAGAAATTTGTATAAATGTATAAATTAATATTAGTTTAATAATAATTTTAATAAATAATAATTAATTATTATTATTATTTTTTATTTTTTTTATATATAAATTTATATAATTATTGAGAGCCTTATTATAGAAACAAAAGTCTCACCATATCCCAAAGACAATTATTATGTTCTCATTATACTTTTATGAAGCCGATATGACAGACTTACGCTGCTCATGTTTTTCCTTTTTTGAAGTGAGTCAAAAAGTTAGTAATTATTTATTGGCTTTAATATATCGGCCAGATTTTCTTATCGGGCCGATAACTATGACATTGCATTTATATATTAATAAATGTATAAAAATAATTATATAAATTGTATTTATATAAATATACTGTAAGTATAAATTTGTGTATATAATTTATATAAATGTATAATTTATTTATTTATATAAATAAATAAAATATTTTATTATTCAATATTATAAATTATTATATATTTTTTCAAAATGTTTTGGTTCAACTGTTCATTTAATGCATTATATCTAATGCAAATATGTTGTTTTTTAAATTTTGATTATACAATATATAATATTGTTTTGATGCTTCTTTCTTATTTTTTATTTACTGTCTTTAACTGGTCTTGAATATTCAGGCCCTACTTGTAAAAAACCTTAATAAGTCAACGATTACACTGTTTTTTAATAGGTCGTAATGTATAGCATATAACCTTTTTTACAGGTTTATACATTGTTATAATCACTGTTATCCAGTGACTCACAGTGATTTCTTCTTACAAAGTTTAAAACTTCTTCATCTGTTGATGAGTTAACCAACAGTACGGGGTCTTCATCTGTTGATGAGTTAAACAGTGTGGGGTCTTCATCTGTTGATGAGTTAAACAGTACGGGGTCTTCATCTGTTGATGAGTTAACCAACAGTACGGCTGGGGTTTGTTGGGTTTGTTGTAAGCAGACTGTGTGTGTCCTGTAGGTCCGACTGCAGGTCCAGAGTGTGGATAAACCTCTCTACCGGGGAACCTTCCACTGTTTCCAGTCCATCATACGGCAAGAGTCCGTGAGTGCACACTTCATGTTCTTCTCTTTACATGCGTGTGTTCAACACTGAGCTGAAGAACCACACAATCAGGCTCATAGGATCTCAAATCCTGTTACTTTCCTGTTTATTACTGTGAAGCTGCTTTGAAACCATTTTTACTGTATAAAGTACTAAATATGTGCTAAATGATGTGACCATAAGGCATATATATTAAGATAATATACACATTTACTTTATGATTTTCTGTAAAGCTGCTTGTGTTTTTTCACTATATATATATATATATATTAATAATCACACAAAAAAGCTTGGGGTCAGAAAATATATATTTTTAAGAAATTAATATTTTTATTAAAAAAGGATGCATTAAATTGATCAAAAGTGACAGTAAAATGTATCCAATGTTCCCACAAAAAACACATGAAGCTGCACAACTGCTTTCAACACTGATAATCATCATTAATATGAGGATTTGATGCTCAAGAAACATTTGAATGATTTCTGAAGGATCATGAGCCTTGCTGAGTAAGACTCTTTTAAAAACTTTTAATCTTACCGACCCAGACCTTTTGAACAGTAGTGTGTATATAAATGAAATGTATTATTATATTGCTTAGTTAAATTTTTAAGGAATTATTCATCATATCTGAGTAAAATAAGAAGCTCCATATGACTAACTTTCCACCACTGTTCACTCTGACACCAAAACCCAGATCTGTGTCACGGCCGTGAGAGAATCTCCAAATCTAGGCCACATTCATCAGCGGTGGAGCTCAGCCTTTGACACTCACCTTTATTTCCACTGCGCTTTATTCCGTGGTCAGCGGCTTCACAGTAACCGACAGGGAAATAACACAATCAGTGACTCAAACTTCACAAGACTACATGGAGTAATTAAACTTCTGCTGTATAGCGGCTCTGAAAGACAATGGTGTCGTTGTTGAGCTCCACAGACAGCGTAGTGTCGGCCCAGATCCGGCACATGTGGATTCAACACGTACCACACTGCAAGAAATGCTTTTCTTACTCAGCATTTGTGTTGTTTCCAGTCCAAATATCTAAAAATTCTTAAATCAAGAAGCATTTACTAGACGAGTAAAATGCCATAAGATATTACGTCTTGTTTTCTGGGGGAAAAGTCAAAATGAAGTGAGTTTTTGCTTAAAACAAGCAAAATGATCTGCCAATGGGGTCAGAAAAATGATCTTAATTCAAATGGAAACATTGTCAGATCATTTTGCTTGGTTTATGAAAAAACTCACTTCATTTTGATTTTTCCCCAGAAAACAAGACATAATATTTTATGCCATTTTACTCAATCCTCTCAGTCCTGGAAAACCCTTGAAAACAGGCATATTTATGAAGTAGTGCTTCAAAAGTTTCAAAATTATTGAAAGACAATATATGGGACATTTATTTTAAATGTTATTAATAAAACAATCTTTTCACACACGCTGCAGTCCGTCTGATATAGAGGCATTTCTCATGGCTATGAGTGTGATATTGTTCATTCTTCAGCTCAATCATATATTCATGATATAAATCAGTTTGAATAAGGAAAGCGATATCTTTGTCATAGCATCCTTTCAAAGGTTAAAGTTACCGCAGTCATTGCATCTGCTGCACTTTATTATTTTGTACCGTTTTGTTTTATTAGTTTAGTTTTAGTTTTAGAATTTAAAAGATAATAAAGAAAGATATTGTTTGATAAATGAGATCTCTGATTGTAGTCCTTGGAAAAAAGAAAGAAAAAAAAGTAGTGCTTAAAGTCCTTGAAAGTCAAGCAATGTTCATTTTACAGTCTCTGTACGAATCCTGTGTCTGAGCGGTGTCGCTGAGTGTGAAGTTCAATTCAGCAGCTCTACAGTAGAGTCATTATTCAGCTGGACTGATTCAGTTCAGTTCAAATAGCGAATCCGCCACGAGGCGAGCGCAACTGGCTTTTAAAGGGAGTGGGAGATGAGACTCTGATTGGTTTATTGCACGTTACACCCAAAAACACACCCATGACTCATTAAGAGAATAGTGACGACCCTTTTAGATCATGCTCCGGGAGCGTCGACCATTTTTCCCGTCGTTAAACCAGCAAAACTGGATTCGGACTGAGTGCACTTGCGCTTTACACCATGCGCTTAGATCGTTAAAATAGGGCCCAATGTATTGCTTAAAAAAGAAATTTGAATTGAGCTTGTCAGCCATTTCGACAGCCCTACTATAAGCAGTCTAGTTGAGTGTGAAGTGTGGCGAGCTCTACAGTCGAGCCGTCATTCAGCTGGACTCCATGTTGATTCACCGAAGACCATTTTTTGACCCATGATAAACTCTTCTTTACCGCTGTACAGAGAAAACGTTGTCAAAATAATTCCAGTTCACATGGATACGCAAAGCGATAAATAATTCTTTATTATACATTTTTAAGGCCAAACAAGTCATTTGTTGAGGTCAATTTATAAAGAAAGACTCCTAATCATAGAAAGACGCACATATCTATAGACTAAACACGTAATGCGCATGTGCACGCCGTCAGCGTTTCCACATATTCACGTTGTTTGTTTTTTACATTTACATGGAGAACCTTTTTTTCCAAGGTTTGCGTTCTCGAGCCACAGGCACTGTTGTTGTGTGTGTTAGCGGCCGCTAAGTTAATAACTAATGATCTTTACAGCGGAAGTGAATCAATCAAAACTAACTTTATCTGGACAATAACTTTATTCTAGAGCTGCTGTAAAGCCTAAACAATCTCTGTTACTGTAATCTCCTATTATCACTGTATCAACAGTTTATATTGTTAAAGCGCTGTATAAATGAAGTGACTCGACTTCAGTTCAATCTCATTATACTCCACCTTTTCTGCAGATGTCTGGCCTTTATAAAGGCATTGGTTCGCCCATGATGGGTCTGACCTTCATCAACGCCATCGTCTTCGGTGTGCAGGGCAACGCCATGCGCCGGCTGGGCGAAGATACGCCCTTGAACCAGTTCCTGGCCGGAGCGGCGGCCGGCACCATCCAGTGCGTGATCTGCTGCCCGATGGAGCTGGCCAAAACCCGCATGCAGATGCAAGGAACGGGCGAGAAGAAGTCATCCTCACGGAAAGTGTATAAAAACTCTTTGGATTGCTTGGCTCGCATCTACCAGCGCGAGGGAATACGTGGCGTCAACAGAGGAATGGTCACGACGCTACTCCGGGAGACGCCAGGATTCGGCGTTTACTTCCTAGCGTACGACCTCCTGACGCGCTCGCTTGGTTGCGAACCGGAGGATCCGTATATGATTCCCAAACTCCTGTTCGCCGGCGGGATGTCGGGAATCGCGTCTTGGCTTTCCACGTATCCCGTTGATGTGATTAAATCCCGACTCCAGGCGGACGGAGTCGGTGGGAAGTACCAGTACAGCAGCATTATGGACTGCACGAGGAAGAGCATCCAGCGTGAAGGCTGGCGAGTGTTTACTCGTGGACTTACTTCCACTCTCCTCCGGGCTTTTCCGGTCAACGCAGCGACGTTCGCCACGGTCACCCTCTTCCTTCTGTACGTACGCTCGGACGAAGCTCCTAAAGATTGCGAAGCGGCTCCTCTTCACGCGCCGATCCAGACGCAAACGCAACCGTCCAGTCTGTGAGTAACTTCTGTGAGTAACTTCTGTGAGTAACTTCTGTGAGTAACTTCTGTGAGTAACTTCTGTGAGTAACTCATCTTTGACTTAGTTTTGAAGGATAGCACTTCTTGAATCATGGCTGTTACTAAACAAACAGTTTGCTGTGCGTCTGTACGTCTGTACACGTAAATGCAATCGCACAACCCTGTACAGTAACTTGAGATCTGCATTTGTAAATATATTTTTTTATATATTTAATAATCGTTCCCTGTTTCTGCCTTACGAGAGCCGCTGAAAGTAAGAATCCGACGTCTGAAAGTAAGAATTGGCGTCTTGATTGTCTGTTGGCACCTTTGGGTTTTACTGGGCAGAACTAGAAAAACTTGCTTTGGATTTGTTAGTTTTTTGCTGCGTTGAAGAGAAACGAGTGTCTAAACAAATTCCTCTTCGTTAACTTTATCTGGACGGACCGCATTGTTAAATCCATGTGAATGAAAGCGAGACTGTAATGTAATAGTGTAATAGGTCATTTGGTGTTTTCCAGAGATGTTTTTTTTGGTTGACTTTCATCTCATTGTACTCTCAGCCCCACCTCGACTTTGACAGATGTGATTCTGGCACTGGGGAATTTAGTCTTTGTAATTATGATGTTTTTATTCTCCTTTTGGTTGAAGCTGCTGGTGAAATTGCCTGAAAGGTTGCGAAATCTTGGCCCAGTGTTACACTGATCTCATCTTGTGCAATGAATATGGTAGACAGACACCCAATTATGTTTGCTAATATTTCCCAAAGGTTTCTGTTGTCTACTTGAATTGTATTGGCTTAAATAAAACCTAATTTGGTTTAAAAGAACAAAGAAAATGTCCACTAATATAATTCTGTCCAGCTCAATGCAAGGACTTCCCTTGTCCATGTGTCTCCTGAACAAAGTTTGTGATGTATGATCTACAAAATGAATGCAATATTTGCATGTTTTCTGTAACTTATTAAAGTGTTGGGATATCTGGCCCAGTGCAACCATCTATACTGCTAACAGAATGAGAAACGAACTGCTGTGTTTAAGTCACGTCTTTTGATTGATGGAAGCATGTCGGTTGTCTCTGATTTATACTGTAAACCAATATATATTTTATGTTTGTGTATATATATATATATATATATATTATACCGAGTCTTGAATTTTCTCTACATATTGAAAGATGTGTAAATACCATTGATCATGTCAGACTAAAACATGCGATTGGTAAAGAAGCGTATAGAACGGAGAGAATGGGCTTGCAAAGGCTTTTAAAGAAATGCTGCTCTTTTTGTAATGGTTATGGATTGTATTAAATGTAAATATGTAGTATTTGATTTAAAAAAAGGGAAGTTTAGAGAGATGCTTTGAAAACTAAATAAGTGTGATATCTTCTGTGAGAAATGTAAATAACGTGTATTTTACTGAGTTGCAGAAGTGTTGAAATGATTTTAATTTGAGTAGTTTTAGATTTTTCTTTTTCTTGTCGTTACTGCTGAAGAGATGGTCAAATGTTTGTCCTATTTTTGTATGAAATGCTGCTCTCATTTGAAATGTGGTTGGCCTGAAACTATTTTTAAATTGCTTTTGGTCAGCTAAAATAAAATGTGAAAATAAACGGATGTGTCTTGTCTTTTTTTTTGTCTTCATACTTAATTTGTGGCCATATCTTGTAGTGTGATGAACAAGAATAAAATTTGTGATTTAAAAATATTTTATTTTATTTTGGTTTTAACATGTAAATGCATTTCAAATTCTAAGCAAAAATTTAAACTGTTGGTTTTATGTTATTGTTCGATCACATTTGGGTCAAAGACGAAAAGGGTTTTTCAAGAATCAAAATGTCTTCATGCCTTAAAATATCTTGAATGTAACTCGACACCCTTGCCTCATTTAGTATGCGCGGTTCTATGAATATGCAAATGAGCCCCGCCTCCACTCACTCACTCAGCTCAGAGATCCACTGGTTGACGATCACACGTTGATCTGATTGGTTACAAGGTAGTTTGTGACGTCAGAAACACCAGCGATTTCAAAGCGTGTGTTTGAGACTGTCTTTGGTTCACTGCAGTTTTAAGGAGGAAATACTCAGCAATGGTGTCGACTTATGAACTTACACATGCTTTGTCTTAAAGCAGATTAAAAACACCACATAGACACATAAACAACATTAAAAGCTGGATTTTCACCACAGGGGGACGTTAATGTTTATACTTTTTAACACTATCCTTCAAACCCACTAGGTTTTACCCATTTGTCAGCAAGAAGTTTGTGTAAGGAAGTGAAAATCATTTCAAAATATAGTAATTTAATATGATCACATATTCATTTATATATTTTAATAAGTACAGGTCAGAATAAGTATATATTCTGTATATTTTACATAAATATATGTTACTCTCACTGACATTTTGCCCAAAAAGAGAGAGAATATTGTCATTGTTCCCATAATTGCAATGTTTTTAGTATTATTAGTCTTTATCATTAAATTAGTTTTAATAATATTCCTGATTAAATGGCATCAGAAGCAGATGTTAAAAAAATTATAAGCATCTTATTTTACTGTTCTGCCATGCTTGCTTAGCTTTTCACTTTGTTTCTGACTTCCTCAGGCACAGAAATGAGTCTTGGTAGCGATATTTATGAATACTTTCTGTTTGCCAACATAAATGACATTATCAGGATGGGTATTTTGGGTGGAGAATCCCCTCTATGGCCTCTCTGTTTGTGGGCATCTAAAACAAATCAATAAGATAAATAAAACAATACAAAAATGCATTGGAATAGTAGTATTTATTAAGTTTTACACATATTTGTCAGTGCTAACCCAAACAGGAACAGTCGGCCCAGATCCGGCCCACATCTGGGACGTGTGGATTCCACAATTGAAAATGCCAAGAAAACAAATATTGGTATTTTATGTTTATTTAAAGATGTAATGGGAAAATCAAAGTCCAGACCATTACGCTGACTGACAATTTTACACTTTGGAAAATTTTCTCATGAAAGTTATTTGAAACATGAAAGTAGACACTTGCATTTAATAAGGTTTTTATTTATTTATTTTTTATAGACAATCACTTTGGACACCAAAATGGGTGACCACTTATGGTTTGACTAATGTTTAAAGCTTTAGAGGTTTCCAGGCACAATTGTAAAATAAGGTGTCAAAGCAAAGAATGCCATAGAAGTGTTGCACAGGGTGTAAAATCTCAGTGCTCTTTGGTTGTTTGGGATAATTAAGCTCTAATTACCTGTTAATTGGTGACAGGTGCACCTACGCGTTGCGGCTCTACATGCCTCCTACATGCCAGACACCCTGACGAAGGCATGTAAAGCCGCAACGCGTAGGTGTACCTGTCACCAATTGTAATGTTTAAGCCATGAATAAAATAAAGGCTTTTTTCAACATAATTCGAGTGCCTTGGAGTTCCTATGTTCTTAGAGTAAAATAAGGTGTATTTGTAGATGTGCTAATCTTAAAACTAGTGAACAAACAAATCTAGGGGTGATTGCACAACTATTCAAGACTGAACATTACTCGTCCAGGGATTTCTTTCCAGGTACTCCGTCTCGTGTTTTAGCACGCAGTTTGTTTACTTGAGATTCGGCGATGTCTGCACGCTCTTCTGCCTCTTCGAGCTCGTGCTGCAGTTTTCGTAATTTAGCCAAGTTGGCATTGGCCTGTTCCTCGGCTTCCTCAGCTGAGCGTTTGTAGGATTTTACTTTGAGTTGTAGCTTGTCCACCAAGTCCTGCAGCCTTGCCAAGTTTTTGCGATCCTCGTCTGTCTGATAGGTCAGCTCCTTAATGCGTCGATCGTACTTTCTCACACCTTTAATGGCCTCAGAGCCTCGCTTTTGCTCTGCGTCCAACTCATTCTCAAGGTCACGGACACGTGCCTCCATTTTCTGTAGCTGCTTCTTCCCTCCTTTCATTGCGACTTGCTCGGCTTCATCAAGACGGTGCTGTAGGTCCTTAATGGTCTGTTCCATGTTCTTTTTCATCCTTTCAAGGTGTGCACTAGTGTCTTGTTCTTTCTTCAACTCCTCAGCCATCATAGCGGCATCAGTGATGGCTTTTTTCGCCTTTTCATCTGCATTGCGGTTCTCTTGCACCAGCTCCTCCATTTCATTTTGCAGCTGAAGCAGATCTGACTCTTGCTTCTTCTTTTGGTTGATGAGGCTAGTGTTTTGGGAGTGCAAGAGTTGCATCCTCTCAGTTGCTTCAGTAAGTTCTTGCTCTGCTAGTTTGCGAACCCTCTCTGTCTGTTCCAGCACAGCTCTCAGTTCTTCTAGTTCTGCTTGAATCAGGTTGTTCCTCCGCTCCAACAGGGCAATGTTTTCTTTGAGATCATCATTACTGTGAAGTGTGTCGTCCATCTGGAGTTGAGTGTCTTTTAGGCAAGATTGGATCATCTTCAGCTGCTTCTGGGCATCCGATGCCTGTCTGTTGGCCTGGCTTAATTGAATTTCCATTTCATTAAGGTCTCCCTCCATCTTCTTTTTTACTCTCAAGGCTTCATTACGGCTTCTCGTCTCTGCCTCAAGAGAAGCCTGCAAGGACTCAACCATGCGTTGGTAGTTTCTTTTAGCTTGTTCCATTTCCTCATCCTTCTCAGCCATCTTACGCTCAACATCTGCCTTCAACTGGTTGAACTCCAGCTGAGCTCGCAGGATCTTGCCCTCTTCGTGCTCAACTGAAGCATCAGCTTCTTCCAGCGCGGACTGCAACTCGGCTTTCTCCTGTTCCAACTGTTTCCTCAGTTTTTCTAACTCATGAACACTCTTTCGTCCTTCCCCCACTTGATCCGTCAAGTCAGAGATTTCCTCCTGAAGATTCTTGTTTTCCCTCTTGATGGTCTCAAGATGATCTAGAGTTTCTTCATAGGAATTCTTTAGCTTAAAGAGCTCGGTACTCAAGCTGCGAGCTTCCTTTTGCGCTCCCTCGAGCTCACATTGTGACTCTTCATACTTTTGTTTACACTCTGCAATGACTTTGTCGAATGATCTCTGTTTTTTGTCCAGGGCGGCAGACGCTGCATTTGACCGTTCGAGGTCTAGCATCAGATCTTCAATCTCATTTTGTAGCCTATGTTTTGTTTTCTCAAGAGAAGAACACTTTGCGTTCACTGCTTCCACTGCGTCCTCTGCTTCTTGCAATTTTTGAACAAGTTTCTTTTTGGCTTCCTCCAGTTCCTCGGTCTTCTGAATTCCGTCAGTCTCATACCTCGCCCTCCATGTCGCTACCTCTGTATTGGCCTTTGATAAGGCTCGTTGGAGCTCAGCTTTTGCTTCTTGTTCCTCTTCGAATTGCTCTCTTAGTAAGTCACAATCATGACGGGCTGACTGTACAGCGTGAGCAAGAGCATTTTTTGCTTTCACCTCTTCCTCAAGTTGCCTCCTCAGATCTTCAAGTTGCTGTGTGTAGGAAGTCTTTCCTCTAGTGAGTTGGGAAATCAGACATTCCTTCTCCTCCATTTGCCGTCCAAGTTCCCCATTTTCAGTCAGCAGCTTGGCTTTCTGGGTGGACAAATCATTAAGAGCTCTCTGGGCTTCTTCAGATTTCGACCTATGCTCATTCATCTGATCTTCCAGTGAACGGCACATCTTTTCAAGATTTACCTTGGCCTTTACAACACTCTCCATGTTTGAGGAAAGGTCATCCAATTCCAGCTTCAATTCAACTTTGTCTTTCTCTAACTTTTGTTTTACCCTTTGCAGATTGTCAATCTGTTCCCCTAGTTCAGCAACACTGTCTGCATGCTTCTTCCGAAGAGAGGCGGTAGTGGACTCATGCTGAAGGGTGGATTCCTCGAGGTCCCGCCGTAACCTCTGAAACTCAGCCTCCCTTTTTTTACTGAGTTCTACCTGAACCGACGTTGCCCCACCTGCCTCCTCCAGGCGCTCGCTGAGGTCTTCCAGTTCTCGGGAAATATCAGATCGCTGTTTCTCCACCTTTGCACGAGCCGCACGTTCAGCATCCAGCTCCTCCTCTAGTTCTTCGATTCGAGCTTGATTTTCTTTTAATTTTTTCTGCAACTGCACTGAAGCCGTTTGCTCATCTTCAATCTTTCCATTCAGCTGATTCATTTCAAAGTCTTTCTTTTTAAGTTTTTCCTCTAGCTGCTGTTTGTCATTCTCCAAATCCATAACATTCTCCTGAGTCAGTTTTACATCTCCTTCCAGTTTTCTCTTGCTGCGCTCCAAGTCCATCCTAACTTTTTTTTCCTGCTCCAATGAGCCCTCAAGGTCATCCACCTGTTGCTCAAGCTTAGCTTTAGCTTTTGTCAATGCATTGACTTTGTCCTCCTCACTTTGAAGGTCATCCAGTGTTTGCTGGTGAGCCTCTTGTAGAGCTTTTTTCTCTTTGGTGAGTTTCATTATGTTTTCATCAAGGGATGCCATTTCCTCAGTCAGATTCTTTACTTTGTTCTCAGTGGCATGTTTCTCCTTTTCCACCTTGGCCAGTGTCAGCTCCAGGTCATCTATATCTCTCTTGAGCTCTGAACATTCATCCTCCAACTTGCGTTTCTTAGCTGTGAGGTCTGCATTTACCTCTTCCTCGTCCTCTATACGTTCTGACAGCTCTTTGACTTTGGCTTCTAGCTGGATCTTGCTTTTTATGAGCTGTTCACATCGTTCCTCAGCGTCAGTTAGGGTGTCTTGCTCAGATTGCAGCTGAAGGAACACGTCATTCTTCTCTTGAAGCAGACTGACCATTTTCTCTTCTAACTCTTTCCTCCTGGCCTCAGATTTCTCCAAAGCTTCCTTTAACTTACCGAATTCGTCTTTCATGTTTGCCATCTCCTTTTCAGACTCAGCACTCTTCAGCAAGGGTTTTATCTTAAAGAATAATTTCATCCACGGCCAGTTTTTCACACCGAGGAAGGAACGAAGGTTCCACTGAATGACCATGAGGGCATCTCTGCGCTCCACCAGTTTCTGGTACTCGACTCTCATCAGTAATCCACGAGTGTAAGCTTGGATCCCAGTGAGGATACGAGCGAGTTGGTCATCCCGCATCTCCTCTAACGTACCGAGCAGGCCAGCTTTAAAAAAGACTTTTGTGTGGCCAAATTTGTATTGCGTGTGGTCAATGTCTATTGACCCCAATAGCCTCTCGGCACTCTTCTTGTTCTCAAGGAACTGGCCTTCTGGGATGGCAGATGCATTTAGGATTCTGTACCTCTGTTTGAAATCCCCATAGAGGATTCTGTTTGGGAATCCTTTTCTGCAAATCCTAATGCCCTCTAGCACACCATTGCAGCGAAGCTGGTGCATGACCAGGCAGTTGTCCATGATTCCAGGAATCTTGCTCTCATTTGGAATCAAACAGCGAACAAAGTGTGGGTGTGTGGTTTTCAGATTGGTCATTAATTTGTTGAGGTTTTCTCTGTGCAGGGCGGACACTGTCTGAAAAGATGACCCCTTCTTCTTGGCCCCTTTCCCACCTGACTTTTCAGATGCATCTCCTGCATAGCTTGAGAATAGAAGACTCAACAACTTCAAAGAAGACTTCTGAAAGAGCCCAACTACTGTTTCATTCAGTGGGTCTCTGTTTTTCACCAGCCAGCCGGCAATATTATAGTCAACAGTACCTGCATAATGGGCTAAGGCAAAGTGTGCCTCGGCCTTTCCCTTCACAACTCGTGGCTTCTGGAAAATGTTTGTCTTGCCCAGGTGGTTGTCATACAGCTTTGCCTTGAAAGTCTGATCGCTGGCCTTTGGAAACATGCACTCTTCCTCCAGGATGGACATGATCCCTAGGGGTTTCTCAATCAATTCGATGCAGGCTTGCAGATCCATCCCGAAGTCAATAAACTCCCAATCAATTCCCTCTTTTTTATATTCCTCTTGTTCCAGGACGAACATGTGGTGATTGAAAAACTGTTGCAGCTTTTCGTTTGTAAAATTGATGCAGAGTTGTTCAAATGTGTTGAAGTCAAAGATCTCAAAGCCTGCTATGTCTAGCACACCAATGAAATGCTGGCGATGTTGCTTGGTCTCAAGGGAATGGTTAATTCTTACCACCATCCAGTTGAACATTTTCTCATACACTGACTTTGCCAGTGCACCAATAGAGTAATACACTTGGTCCACGCTCTGTCCTTTTGTAACATACTCATTGCCCACCTTGACCCTTGGATGGCAGAGTCCTTTGAGAAGGTCAGCAGAGTTCAGCCCCATTAGATAAGCTGCCTTATCTGCATCTTCAGTGCCGTCCGGCTCGGCCTGCTCTTCACGCTGTTTCTGCTTGAATTTCATATTGCCATAGTGCATGATAGCACCTGTCAGCTTGTAGACTCCCATCTTTTCTTCAGATGTGAAGCCAAGTACGTCAAACGCCTGGTCCGTAGCAATCAGCTCCTCGTTGTCATTGATGGATGCGACGGTTACTTCTCCTTGGGAGATGTAAGAGTAGTCATATGGATTATTAGTTATCAACAGCATGTCCAGCAATTCAGGCTTTTCATTGGACAGTATTTGGAAGAAAATATGGTAGTTCCTCTCAGACTTCAGCTGAAAGGTCACCCGAGACTTCTCCAGCAGGTATGTTTCGATATCAGCCGAAGCGAGTTTACCGCTTGTCCCAAAATGAATGCGGATGAATTTCCCAAAGCGAGATGAGTTGTCATTTCTGAGTGTTTTAGCATTGCCAAAAGCCTCCAGTGCAGGGTTAGCCTGAATAATCTGATCTTCCAGGGTTCCCTTGCCAGAGTCTTTCTTTCCAGTCGCTCCACCAGCGGCAGCAATGCTTGCAAAATACTGGATGACCCTCTTGGTGTTGACGGTCTTCCCAGCACCGGATTCTCCAGTGATGAGCACAGACTGGTTCTCTCGATCGGTTAACATGTATTGATAAGCATTATCCGAGATAGAAAAGATGTGAGGTGGGGCCTCTGTTCTTTTCTTACCTCTGTAGGCAGAGACTACTTCTGAGTCGTACACCGGTAACCACTTGTAAGGGTTGACCGTGACACAGAACAGCCCTGAGTAGGTGTAGATCATCCAGGCTGCGTAACGCTCTTTGAGGTTGAACAGCACTGCAGGCTCGTGAAGGAAAGTGAGCATCGCCATGTCTTCGATTTTATCGAATTTAGGCGGGTTCTGGGGATGGACGTCGCCATCCTTGACGGTCACTGTTCTCCCATCCTCGGTGTTAACAGTAGCCTTCCCTCCTTCCTTGCTGACAATTTTCCCCTTTATAAACTCCACCTTTTCATCCACAACAAAGCATTCAGTCTTGATGTCAAAGGCTCTCGTCTGAGCTTCGAGACGCTCTTTATCCGACTTCCTCAGGAAGGGAGCAGCCTTTCCGAACTGTGCCATCAAAGCATCACCCATAGTGTCTGCTTGATATCTCAAGGTACAGTGAGAGTTGATGAACGCTCCTCGGCTGAGGAAACTTTAGTCACAAACCACCAGTGCTTGGTTTTTATAGAGGGTAACAGAGATCCAAATAAGGATGTGAAAGGAGAAGAACACAGGGGACAGGGATTATCAAGAGTTAAAAGAAGTGTGGGGTCAGCAACACAACCTTTAGTTGTTGATATCCTTATATAGAAAACTGACACCACCATGGTTATTTCCATCCTTTAAATTTATCAGACATACCTCTAACATTCGGCATGATCCTCAAATCGTGCTTGTAATTAATGTGGTTACTTTTTTTATGTTTCTATTTAACAAATTAGCATTGTTATATGATTTTTTATATATTTTTTAACACAGAGGGTCCAAAGTCTGAGACCAATCTTGATTTTTTGGGGGGGTTTGTCAAATTGTCATACCATTTGTAATGAAAATAAGCAAAATAGAAATATTTTATATGTTCTTTTCTGGTCTCCCCTTCATGCTAGATTTGTTTTTCTTTGAAAGAATTTAAAACTAGTTGCATTAAATTTATCAAATGTAACAGTTAAGACATTTAAAATTCTTCAAAGAATCCTGGAAAATAGAATGTATCACAAATTCCCCCAAAAATAAAATAAATAAATGCAGCGGCACAGCTGTTTTTCAAAATTGATCAAATATTACTTGAGCATCAAATCATCATATTAGAATGATTTGTGAAGGATCATGTGACACTGAAGACTGGAGTAATGATGCTGAACATTCAGCTTTGATCACAGGAATAAATTACACTTTACTGTATATTCACATAGAAAACAGCTTTTTTACATTGGAATAATATTTCACAATTTTTACTGTATTTTTCATTAAATAAATGCAGCCTTAGTGAGAAGTGACTTCTTTCAAAAACATAAAATATTACTCCCCCACCCACCCAACATACATACACATAATAATATAAGAAAATATTGTGTATGCAATGCTAAACAAAAAACAGATCATGTAATGTTAAAGTAAGTCAAAGCTGTTGTGCTTTAATGGGAGTTGAAAGTCGGGAATCTGTTTGGCTTTTATCTTTGTTTGACTTTATCGAAGGTCCTCTGATAGACACCTCGGCTGCTCGGCATGAAGGACGTCTCGACTCATCTCCACTCAGAAACACCCTTGAAATAGAACGCAAGAATGAAGAGAAGTCCGTTCCTCTTCTATTATCTGCCTTCACTGAGCCTCACTTATGAAGCAAGAACCAGAACAGAGCAACTCTTCTGTCACTTAAATTCCTCCATTCAGTTCAAAAACTGTTTTATGATTGACGTACACTTATTTCATGAATGATGCCAGTGCTCCTAATAAAATGGTGTAAGCAAAGATCCTCAACACATACATTTTACAGATTTAACTATATAGCATTCACTGAAAATAACAAATAAACTATTTGAAAACTGAAAATAACACAGAAAATAAGCACTTACACATTTTAAGTAAATTTTACTCTGTTCAACTTACCTGTTATTATCAAGTAAAATCTGCTTACTATTGAACTTAACATTCATTTGACATTTAATTGAAGTAATTAAGTAAATATTACTTAATTATATTAAATTACACATATAGAATTAAGTAACATCTACTTAACTAAGTTAAGTAAATTTAACAAAATTAACTTTTTACTCACACAATATAACACCGGATTAAACTACACTTTTAAAGTCTATGCTTTACTTAAAAACATATAAGTTAATAACACAATAGATATTGTATAGATTCCACAGAAGTAACATGACCTCCGAACACTGAGACCTCAATACTTCGTACGCAATACACAATGATGGTAACATTCGATAGATCGTTTATGAGTATGAATGTGTCATATTGAGTAGAAAATTAATCCAGATGTCATAAAGTGGCAAGTTACTAAACCTAACAACATAAGCAGTGATAAAACAGTGTAAATACAGCTGGAAAACAGTGAAAAATCAACCTTATTAATTATTCATGCCCCAGTGCATGATGGGAACACCAGTATTAGAAAAGTCGAGTGGGTTTTACTTAATTTTATATTGTTGAGATGTACGTTTTAATATCTACACGCTTGAATTGAGTACTAATAAATGATTTACTTTTTGTTTTTTAATCTTGCCTGAACTACCGGTTTCATGTAGAAATGACGTTTTTTCAGTAGCATTTACGTCTCAGAAGAATCATTTTTATCAGTGTTTTTGCGTGACAAACAGGTTTTGTAAAGCATGTGCATCTACAGATACGTCCTCTCAGTAGCGAGCTTGAAGAACTGAAGTGCTACATAAGTAAATAACAAGCTTATCAGGGGTAGATTAGCTGACATACCGCCGCCTAAGAGTGCACGCTCACACACTTCATGCCTTACATGTTCATGCTTCACATCAGCTGATTTAATCAGTGTGTGGTCAGAGCGATGGGCCACAGATTGCGGAATAATAATAGCTGGAGGCGAATACACTTGTGAAAGTTATTGGACCCTTTGAAATGATCTGCATGAACAGCTCCTAATCTGAGCTTGATCTGAAGTATCATAATTATGAAACAATGCTCTTATTAAACCGACATCAATCATCAGAAATGCTTTAACATCTTCCAGTAGCTGTACTGTGGTTATGCACTTCACACACCATGCAATTCAAGACAATAAAATGCATTTTGCAAATCAAAAGCTTCCTTTTAGAAATGTATATTTGGGATGCAGTTCAGGAAGTGTTTGCAAGATGAATTATAAAAATCATTTATTGCCCTTTCACATCTTGGAAGACATTCAGTGTCTGAAAGCAGGGGTTTAGTCTCATAGGCACATTTATCAGCTGTACAGCAATAAAAAGAACATTTTAAAATCAAAATCAACATGAATGACCTCATAATTGCATGTTTCTGATCTCACTGTGAACAATTCATCAGATGCATTTAATAACCAGCATATGCACAACGTTTTGTGACTAGGAAAGATTGTTTTACCAAATTGCGCTTCATTCTGATTTTTCATTCAAAATTGTGCATTAGATCTTAATCATGGAAACGCCATATTTAAGGTTTGGGCTCATAAAAACAGTGCGTTCAATGGATTATACTGCTGTTTAAAAACACACAAGCTGTGTCGAGTTGTGAAGAATGCATGATCTCAGACCTTTATACAGTGCTTGACATTGTTAAGAATGCCCAATAAACCAATAATATACCAATAACTGGCAAAATTCTTTTTCGTTCTTCACTTTGGGGTAAAAAGAAGTTCAACATATGCGTGTTTAGAAACACACAACAAAAATTGCGGTGAGAAAACAGCCGTTCAGAAAGCATCGGATCACAGTGATGTGAGTGTTTGCAGCTCAGATCAGCTCACGTTTATCTATATATAGCACTTTATACAATAGACTGCTTAAAATCAAGCAGCTTTACCTTTTTAAACATGTAAAAAACAGTGACTGTTGCTTTGTAATTAGAATTACACTTTAATTTACACTATAAAGTGGCTCTCCAGTGTTTGTTTTCTCTCGTGCTCAACAGAGGAAACGAACCAGAGATTTTCACGACAAAGAAGGCGGAGCTTCAGAGACACACCCACTTATTACATCATCACCACACGGACCAATGGCAGTTCAGAGGTGTTTACCAGTCGAGCGAATGTTTCTTTACTTTCGCAAGCGCTTTCAAACTCCTGAGATGAACTTTGTTTAGGCCCGATTGAGTTCTAGCCGCGTTTCCTCCGTCGGGCTGAAGCTCCACAACACTTTACTAACACACACCTCTCTGGAACAACGGCACACACACACATCATTTCACCAACTAATGGAAGTTTTATCAGAAAACTCATCACCTCTAAACTCCTCTAGCCCGAGCTGAACCTCTAAACTCCTCTAGCCAGAGCTGGACCTCTAAACTCCTCTAGCCCGAGCTGGACCTCTAAACTCCTCTAGCCTGAGCTGGACCTCTCGCCCGAGCTGGACCTCTAAACTCCTCTAGCCTGAGCTGGACCTCTAAACTCCTCTAGCCCGAGCTGAACCTCTAAACTCCTCTAGCCCGAGCTGAACCTCTAAACTCCTCTAGCCCGAGCTGAACCTCTAAACTCCTCTAGCCTGAGCTGAACCTCTAAACTCCTCTAGCCCGAGCTGGACCTCTCGCCCGAGCTGGACCTCTAAACTCCTCTAGCCCGAGCTGGACCTCTAAACTCCTCTAGCCCGAGCTGGACCTCTAAACTCCTCTAGCCCGAGCTGAACCTCTAAACTCCTCTAGCCCGAGCTGGACCTCTAAACTCCTCTAGCCCGAGCTGGACCTCTAAACTCCTCTAGCCTGAGCTGAACCTCTAAACTCCTCTAGCCCGAGCTGGACCTCTAAACTCCTCTAGCCCGAGCTGGACCTCTAAACTCCTCTAGCCCGAGCTGAACCTCTAAACTCCTCTAGCCCGAGCTGGACCTCTAAACTCCTCTAGCCCGAGCTGGACCTCTAAACTCCTCTAGCCCGAGCTGGACCTCTAAACTCCTCTAGCCCGAGCTGGACCTCTAAACTCCTCTAGCCCGAGCTGGACCTCTAAACTCCAAGCTGGACCTCTAAACTCCTCTAGCCCGAGCTGGACCTCTAAACTCCTCTAGCCCGAGCTGGACCTCTAGCCCGAGCTGAACCTCTAAACTCCTCTAGCCCGAGCTGGACCTCTAAACTCCTCTAGCCCGAGCTGAACCTCTAAACTCCTCTAGCCCGAGCTGGACCTCTAAACTCCTCTAGCCCGAGCTGGACCTCTAAACTCCAAGCTGGACCTCTAAACTCCTCTAGCCCGAGCTGGACCTCTAAACTCCTCTAGCCCGAGCTGGACCTCTAGCCCGAGCTGAACCTCTAAACTCCTCTAGCCCGAGCTGGACCTCTAGCCCGAGCTGAACCTCTAAACTCCTCTAGCCCGAGCTGGACCTCTAGCCCGAGCTGAACCTCTAAACTCCTCTAGCCTGAGCTGGACCTCTAAACTCCTCTAGCCCGAGCTGGACCTCTAAACTCCTCTAGCCCGAGCTGGACCTCTAGCCCGAGCTGAACCTCTAAACTCCTCTAGCCCGAGCTGAACCTCTAAACTCCTCTAGCCCGAGCTGGACCTCTAGCCCGAGCTGAACCTCTAAACTCCTCTAGCCCGAGCTGAACCTCTAAACTCCTCTAACCCGAGCTGGACCTCTAGCCCGAGCTGAACCTCTAAACTCCTCTAGCCCGAGCTAAACCTCTAAACTCCTCTAGCCCGAGCTGGACCTCTAGCCCGAGCTGAACCTCTAAACTCCTCCAGCCCGAGCTGAACCTCTAAACTCCTCCAGCCCGAGCTGAACCGCTAAACTCCTCTAACCCGAGCTGGACCTCTAAACTCCTCTAGCCCGAGCTGGACCTCTAAACTCCTCTAACCCGAGCTGGACCTCTAAACTCCTCTAGCCCGAGCTGGACCTCTAAACTCCTCTAGCCCGAGCTGGACCTCTAGCCCGAGCTGAACCTCTAAACTCCTCTAGCCCGAGCTGAACCTCTAAACTCCTCTAGCCCGAGCTGAACCTCTAAACTCCTCCAGCCCGAGCTGAACCTCTAAACTCCTCTAAACTCCTCTAACCCGAGCTGGCCCGTTTTGGACCGTGTTCGGCGGGCCACAAACCCCGGCCGCTGGCCCAGACCCGATCAAGCCCCGGGAGTGACAGTGGAAACGTGACTAGCCCTGACACGCACTAGCAAGCCCGCTTCTGGCCCGACAGTGGAAACACAGCTAATGATGTCACACTAGTTTGCTTGAAGTATACCAGGGCTATCCACATTAAATTAAATTCAATATGGCGTCTAACCTGACAAAGGTCCATGGCAATAAAATGAAGTAATTTGTAGTGAAGAAGAATAAATGCTGGCTGTTCAGTTTCAGGTGAGCTGACGCTCTCCGCTGGGAATGTAAACAGTTCATGTCAATGCTTCAGTGGACTGGAAACACAGAGCCGCAGAACTCCGTCTGGATACGGTTCTGGTGTGTGTTTCCCGTACAGCGCCGTAACTCCTGCTTCACTACTGTAGTACGAGGCATCGTTGAAGAAATCAACTAGCTAGTCATGACTGATTCCCGAAACCGTACTGTCGCAAATTGGTCGTTCAACCACGTTGGTTAATGACATCACGCAGGTGTTGGAGTGATAACTACTGTTAATGAATCTGTTTGAGATCGAATTAACGCTAGATGTTTTGCTATACATTACAGACATGCATCTGAGGACTATTTCTAATTGTTCTCAGTTATTTAGCTTTATTTCCAGATTCAATCATAGTCTCGTTCTTACACTAGAGCTCGTTCACACATGCGCACTCTTCAAAAACTACGCTTTAAATCTCTCGACAAACTAAAAGACGTAAATTACTTTTGTACGTATTCTAAATAAAAGATGCAGTTTGTACTGAATGTCAGCTTGGTTATTTTGCTCAAGATCAGGATTTATTGAGTCCACATCATGAAAACTAGAAACTGCTTGTAACCGCAGGTCGAGATCTGTCGCACAACTCTGCGATGCTGTTTGCGAATGTTCGTTAGAACGATGGTTTCGGGAAACACCGACTCGTTGAACTGCAGATAACGACGGAACTTGCGACCATATTTGGCTAACGATGCTTTCAGGAAACACCCCCCAGGTCAGGGCGGGGTCGTGGGATGCACGTGACAGCGTGGTACTGGTCCAGATGGGCTGGTGTTCAGCATCGGGACATGCGCTTGCGGTACTGCTCCACTAGGGGGACCAGACAGCGTGGAGACGAGCATTGGAGCATGAAGAGGTGTTGGAGGAGGTCCCCAGCGCTGGCTCTCTGCACGGGGTCACGGGTCAGCATCGAGTCCAGAAAGTCCCTCAGAACCGGAGAGATCTGCGAATTACCGCACATGAGAATAGGAAAATAATGTCGGTTACATTATGTATACAACATATATAAATAAACGGTGTGTAGATAATACTAAAACACTGATTTCATGCAGGAATGAGTTGACATAAAAATCACTAAATTGTCTCATGACCATGAACGCCATAAAGTCCCCAGAAATCTGATTTAGGGCACTATTTTAACGGTCTAAGCGCATGGTCTAAAGCGCAGGGCGCCAGTGCACCGAATCCACTTTTGCTAGTTTAACGACAGGAAAAATGGTCGGCGCTCCCGGCGCTGGTCTAAAAGGGTCGACCATATTCTCTTAATGAGTAATGGGTGTGTTTTGGGCGTAACGGGCAATAAACCAATCAGAGTCTCGTCTCACATTCCCTTTAAAAGCAAAGTTGCGCTCGGGCCGTGGCGGATTCGCTATAGGAATTTGATAGTGGAAAGACAGAACGCTTCTCCAGAGCGCAAACGGATCTGATCATGCGCGAGGTTAAAGCTGTGTGTGTGTGTGTGGTTAAAGCTCAAGCAGACCATCTACAGGACGAGCCGGATTCCACCATATCTTTATGTACACAATAATATTCTTTTACATTGTAATCCTTTTTTTAATATATTTGGCATGTTTGTCTTCTGCTGCGCGTACCTGTGTGTGTAATAAGCAGAGTGTGTGTGTTGTGGACCCGCCTATAGACACACATTACTAACGCACTCTTTAAATAACAAAAAAAATATTGCGGCATTGACTTTAGAGCAGGTTTCAGTCGGTCGACGGCTCAGTGTATTTCAGTTCCTCAATAGGAACGCTCATCAATGCTCCTGAACAGAGGATATATATATATATATATATATATATATATATATTAGTGGTGGGCCGTTATCGGCGTTAACGCAAGACTCTTATCGCGCGATAAAAAAAAAGATCGCCGTTAATCTATTCTCAAAGTTGGGTTGGGAGCTGGCTCTATACTACACAAGCTATGATGACGCAATCTACTCGCGGCCGCGAGGTACACCCGGCTGCAACGCATCATATTCGTCGTCATCTTAAGTAAACACGGCTAAAAAGTGAAAGCTGGTGAAAAAGATCGGTGCAACATACATTATTTGGACTTGGTTTGGATTTAAGCCGTCCGACGAGCAGCAGCAAACTACATAGACAGAGTGTGTGGGGTAACAGTTTGGTAAGTTAACACACGACTAATCCCTTCTACCACCTCAAATTCAAAACGAAACATATGATATCACTGAATATCAGCGCGCGCGTATTATTCCCAATATATCGTGGTGTAGCACATAATCTCTGTCTGCGCCCGATTTTAAGAATCGTTGTTGTGTTTCTTTTTAACTGAAAAGACATCAGTTAGACAATATTCTAATTTTAAATTTGGGGTTTCATAAGCTCCAAGCCATAATAAACATTACCTACTTAAGTCTCTGCAGCTAGTGTACTTAAATTTTATTTATCTGCAAAATTATGTTGTATACTTACAGTTTTAGACAATATTTGTTCTCAAAACTACATACACCCTTTATAAAAAAAAAATAAAAAAAAACATTTAACAGGTGTTTAGCGGGGTCTGTGTAACCTGTTCTGAAATAGTTGTATTATAATATATATCGTTATCGCAAGAGGCTGCAATGTATATCACAATATGGATTTTATGCCATATCGCCCATCCCTAATTGATAGCCTATAGTAGTTGATAATAACATAGGCCTACCTAATGTTGCCTACGGACGGTAACAGTACAGTAGTAACCTTTTACAGTCTATGAGTAGAACAGCTTTCTCAAGCAGTTTGTGATGCATTTTGGAAACAGGAGATGAGCCCCTGGTCTAATGCGCCACCTGGCTTGAGAAACCCGTTCTCAAAGACACTTTTATAGTCATTATTTGGGTAGCACACATATTCTGAATGCCTTCGGCAGAATTCAAATGAGCCATTTTAATCTAGATTAATCTAGATTAAAAAAATTAATCTATGCCCACCTATAATATATATATATATATATATGCATCTGTTCATATTATTTAATGATCCTAAGCGAACATGAACTAACATTAAGATTAAATAAAGAGAATTATTAATAAATAAAAGATTTAATAAAGATTAATACACACTGTAACAAATGTATTGCTTAATGTTAGATGATGCATTATGAGAGCTTATTGTAATGGCACCACAGTCTTTAACACTCTTAGCCAAACAGCACAATAACAGCATGTTCTGACGTCGTGTCGTCTTTACCTTGCTGGTGTTCCTGGCAGAAGGCGCCGGCTCGTCCCGAAGTCTCTTCATCGCTGCTATCGGCGTCTCGCTGAAATATGGAGGTTCTCCATCAACCATCTCCACCACCATGATTCCCAGAGACCACACGTCCACCTACACACACCAGACAACACGACCGTCTCACTTCAGCAGAACCACCAGCACTACAGTCATCACCTTTCTGCTCAGCAACCAGCAATCACACTTTACAAGAAGGCTTCAGTGAACAGGATTACATGAGAATTATTATGAACTGCAAAGCGGTGGTATAATGCCATTTTCACTAGATGTAAAATAAGTCTCTGATGTCCCCAGAGTGTGTGTGTGAAGTTTTAGCTCTAAATACCCCACAGATATTTTTATATAGCATGTTAAAGTTGTCACTTTTTGAGGGTGAGCAAAAACACACTGTTTTTGTGTCTGTCCCTTTAAATGCAAATGAGCTGCTGCTCCCGGCACAGGGGGCGGAGCTTCAAGAGCTCGTGTCCTTTTACCTCACACACACATGTGAAATACAAGTGAAATCATAATCAAACACCCCTTTAAAACTTACAGCATTTTTTTAATCTCAGTTATTGTTTATTTCAACATTTTAAAAATCCAAAGTTGCATTTATGTTAACGTAGATTATTAAATGGTTTATATTGTTCTTTGTTATTTAAGGCATTATCTAACTGAGACCTCATTGTAAAGTGTTACACACCATCTCTAGCTTCATCACGTGTGACCTGATCAATGAAAAGCTACATTTACGGCATATTGCAGTACTTCTGTTCATGCACGATTGAGTTTGTTGACCTCAGTGCCGTACGGCGTCTTGGAAACCACTTCCGGAGCCATCCAGTATGGAGTTCCCACTAACGACTTCCTCTTGGGAATGTCTTTGCTGATCTGAGCGCAGAACCCAAAGTCGGACAGTTTGACCTGTAAAACGAACAGAAAGAGACAAAATGACAAATGATTCTCCACGCATTACTGGAGTACGCTTTACAGGAAAATGCAATTTCAGTCTAAATTTCACATTTAATTCAATGCGTTACTTGCCGTTTCTTTGTTGTTATTTGGGTCATTTCTGAGACCTGGAATTAAAGATGCGTTTTGGTCGATCAACATCGACAAAGTTTAAAGGGGTCATAAAAATGAGAAATCGAGAATGTTTCTTGATCTCATAATACTCTAAAACTATCCTGTAAGTTTCAGAACTCAAACGTCCTCATTAGTCCAAAAACAGCTTTTATTGAAACCACACTCAGAAAATTATTTTTTCACGTTATGATGTCATAGAGCGTCGAAAGACCGCCTCTGCAGAAGGTTGACGCCCACTTCTACATCACCGCCTCTGTAGCCCCGCCCACTGATTCACACACGTCATGTAGTAGTAAATACGAGAGACACGCAAACACAGGATTACTCCAGCAACAAAACCATGTGGGAAGACACTTCGCCTACTTCGTGATCCGAACATTAAGAAAGCATGGATGCACTTTATATTAAGATCGCTTGATACGCACTGAGTATTTTTACTCCCACAGTCAAACTGAATAGTGTGTTCTTTTCTTTTCTTCTGCATTTATGAAGTTAATGCATTGGATTATTATCGGATGTGGAAGAAAGCACAGAAAACGCTGCAGCCATTCGCTGTAATCCTGAATAACAGCTTCAGTGAACGACATCTTCTTCTTTCATTTATATAAAACAGGACACTGCAAAGAGCAATGCGTATGTTTTTCACTTTATCGAACAGGATGAACTATGAATAGCCTATGAGAACGACAGTGTGACAAACGATGGTACATTCATTCAAACTTCTGTTTACTCAGTCAATTATAACTGGAAAATCAAAGGACTTCAACTTTATTTGCCTTATAAAGCATGAAATACGCATAAATGTTTGGTTTCAACTATGTAACACGATATTTTTCAACATCAGAAGTTTCAAAGATTTAATGGCAGGGACGTTGATTATTTTTTTTATATATATATATATATGCAAAACTGTTAGCCAATCACAGAAGTGGGCGTTTACTTCCAACTCATGAATGAGACACGCCCACAAAAACTGAGTGTTTGAAAGAGAGGGTAAAAAATAGCTTATTACTTCTAAATTACTCTTAAAGTCCCCCTGTGGTGAAAATTTGTGGTGTTTATGTGTCTATGTGGTGTTTTTAATCTGCTTTAAGACAAAGCATGTGTAAGTTCATAAGTCGACACCATTGCTGAGTATTTCCTCCTTAAAACTGCAGTGAACCAAAGACAGTCTCAAACACACGCTTTGAAATCGCTGGTGTTTCTGACGTCACAAACTACCTTGTAACCAATCAGATCAACGTGTGATCGTCAACCAGTGGATCTCTGAGCTGAGTGAGTGAGTGGAGGCGGGGTGAATTTGCATATTCATAGAACCACGCATACTAAATAAAGCAAGGGTGTCGAGTTACATTCAATATGACCCCTTTAAATCCTGTCTGCCCAGAGTGCATCCCATAATGTTTACAACTGACACGATTAACGTTCAGAATGACTGTGTGTGAGATTAGAGTCGCTCTTACCCGGCCGTCCAGTGTCAGTAAGATGGAGTCACTCTTGATGTCTCTGTGAATGACGCCCTGAGCGTGAAGATAACAGAGCGCCTGCAAGACGGACTCACACACCGTCGCGATCTGCTCCTCTGTTAGCCTAAACACACACACACACACACACACACACACACACACTAAATAAACAAGGGCTGTGCCTCCTTCCAGTCCTGAAATTCAGCAATTATACTGTATATATAATATATATATATATCTATATGTCCAAAAATGTTACAAAATATTCTATTTCAAATAAATGCTGCACTTTTAAATGTTCTGTTCATCAAAGAATCATGAGAAATAAAATGTATCAGTTTCCATAAAAATATGAAACTGTTTCCAACACTGACAATAATCATGAATGTTTCTTGATCATCAAATCATCATATTAGAATGATTTCTGAAGGATCATGTGACACTGAAGACTGGAGTAATGATGCTGAACATTCAGCTTTGATCACAGGAATAAATTAGGCTACACTTTACTGTATATTCACATAGAGAACAGATGATTTACATTAGAATAATATTTCACAATTTTTACTGTATTTTTGATCATATAAATGCAGCTTTGTTGAGTAAGAGATTTCTTTCAAAAGCATTATCTAACCGGCCTGAAACATTAGAACGCTTTTTATCGCCTCAGGATTGAATGGCTGTCTAATGCACTGCATCTTCACACTGCAAAATTGCATCAGTTCATATTCACATCTGGGCTTTCTTCTGCGCAGGCGTTTAATACTTGATGTTAGATGAACAGCTAGCGTGAGGAACGTCAGTGAAGAGCTTCTGCGCTAACAGTGTGAAAACAGCACACGTGATCTGAGGGATCCATCATACGTGTGTGTGTGTGTGTGTGTGTCGAACCGGTGGATTACCTGGTTTCTGAGACGATGTTGGTTAGAGCGCCGCCCTGCAGGTACTCCATGATGACCCACAGCTCTTCACCCACCAGCGCACTCTTGTACATCTCCACCACGTTCTTATGACTGTAGTCTCGCATTATAACCACCTGAGAGTCATGACATATAGAGTCACATGTAAAAAGATTACACACACACACATATACATATATATTTTATATATATATATATATATATATACACACAAAAAAAATATATATATATATATATATTCGTAAACAATGATATATTAAAACTTGTTTATTATTGTTATATTTTAAAAGAATATATATATATATATATTTTCATTAATATACTTTCAATATATTCATTGATTAATATAATAGTGTCATACTATCATTGTTTACATATTTATATACTGTATGTGTATATATATATATATATATACACACACACACACTTTATATATGTGTGTGTAAACAATGATATATAAAAAATTATGTATATATTGTTATATTTTAAAATATATGTACATATAATAAAAAATATTTTAATATATTATATATAATTTTTACATTTATACAAAAATTCTATTTATTTTAAGGCAAGACATTGTGATTCATATATCATTGTTTTTTATAAATAAATAAATTATATGTATATAATCTTTTTGTATATATTTTTATATCATGTATATAAAGTACATACATAATTTTTTTAATATATCGTTATATTATAAATGTTTAATATACGTTTATTTCTATTATTACTATATTTATGCTTAGGATAACTAATCCTTATACAATATAATTGTATTTATTCATACAACAACACTGATGTGGATCTTTAAGCAAGTCATCATTTGCGAATGGCTTGATCTCTGTAAGTTTTCATAGTTTAACTTCTCATTAAAAGTTCTGCTTTCCTCAGATGACGTCACCTGACGGAGAGAGTGATGCGTGTGTGGTCGTACCTCGTTGAAGAGCAGCTCTCTCCTCTGCTGCTTCCTCAGGTCCATCATCTTCACCGCCACCTGCCGTCCGCTGAGCTTCTCCCGCGCGATGCACACCACACCCGTGGAGCCTTCCCCGATCTTCACGAAGCTCTCCAGATACGAGCGAGGATCTCCCGCGTCCACGACCATCTGCAGGGCGGCTCTGAACTGCTCGTGCGAGACCTTGGGCTCCGGGACGCCGGCGGGACTCTCAGACGAGCCTGTGGGGGGGGGCCTGGGCTGGGTCGGCGCTCCCGAGGTTTCGTCGGGAGAAACGCCGTCCACGATGTCATTGGAGGAGCGGCGAGTGGTTGGGACGGGGATCAGTCCATGCCCTGGTTTTGGACTGCTGGTGCCGTTGGGTTTGGAGATGGCCGCGTAGGTCGGGGTCGCCTGTGTTCGAGATAAACATGACGTCTGTTGAGTTCGGCAGACTACAGTAGGAAGCAGCTTATTACTGGAAGAATAGGGAATATCTTTGATTTAAAACAAGCTTTATAAACATCTGGGCAGTGTTGTTATCGTTAACAAACTTGCTTCTGTACAGTATAGCACACATGAATGACCCGTAGCCGATCTACACAGGTGGAGCTGGGGAAGGAGGGAGAGCTGCACAAAACTTCTACAGAAAATTCTGACCAAGTATTTGAAGGTTGAGCAGCGAGCTCATTGGCTACTGATACAGCAGGAACCAATCAGCAGAGCAGACTAAGTGAAGGACCGATCAGCCTGTGTGATCTCGATAAGCAGTAATCATGTTTACAGTAGCGGAGAGAAGAAATGTGAACTGCATCATTATGTCACAGTGGTGTTTAAAGGGAACCTTCTAGACTGAGAAAAGCCAACAACTCCCAGAATGCACTTGCTTCGCTGCCCTACGAGGCCACTCCCAAGCCACGCCTACCGGTAAGAGAGCGCAGTTAAACAACTAGGCTAGGCTACTAGTTGACTCGAAACTTAAAAGACGCCGTTTTATCGTGAGTCTCCGTGACGAGTCTGCCCGGGATTTCGAGATCGCCCAAAATGTCCGGGATTTGGCTTTTGCGTTCTACAGTCGCCATTCATTATGTTTACTGTGGCGAGCAGGACGAGGCTGAGGGCCGTGAGAGGACGGCGTGATTACTGATGAGCGACACCTGTGAGACGCACCGGTCGGTTTATGCATTCTGGGAATCAAACCCATGTTGGTGTAGTTAAAGCCTGCTCTACTATGAGTGACAGAAGTGTTTATCCTGTCACTGTAAAGGTGACGTCTGCTCGTTTACACAAACTAAGAACCGAATTAAAATACGTTTTTGCAGCAAGCAAGGCTCAACCTGTATTCGACCCAGAGCAATCTGTCGGACCTGTTCTTTATCAAATGAAATCAGACTCTAAACGACGAACACATTAGAAAAAAGAACAAGTTTCTCAGACTGAGTACTCGCCTTTGGTTTGATAATTTTGGGTTTAAAAGACACTAAATATTCAGTAGTATTATCTATCTGACTGCTCTGACACTATCAGATGAGGACAAAACCCTAACCCTAACCCTAACCCTAACCCAAACCCTAACCCTAACCCTAACTTGAACTGAATTGAGCTGAATAATGACTTCATGGTCTTCGCTAGAGCTGCTTTACAGCAGAATATAAGTCATTCATAACTGATCTTTGCACTGTTACTGAACTGAATCAGCATTGAGCTGAATAATGAATTCTGAAGAGCTGCTTTTAGCTGAATCAAGTTCATTTCATAAATGAGGAACTTTGCACTGTTACTGAACTGAACTGAATCAACATTGAACTGAATTGAGATGAATTATAACTCTATTGTCTTTTTAGAGCTGCTTTAGTTGAATTGAGTTCATTTTATAACTAACAAACTTTTACAACATTCACACTGTTATTGAACTAAACTGAATCAACATTGAACTGAAATGAACTGAATGATTACTCTATTAGAGCTGCTTTACGGGTGAAACTTTATTTGTTTCATAAGTGATGCATTTTGCAACATTAACACTGTTTATCACCGTGAAGACGCTTTGAAACAATCTGTATTGTATAAGCGCTATACATAAATGTGACTTAACACACCTTAAAGTTGTAGGTGGACAGTGGCCTCTTCTGCGCTTCCATCTTCGGCTGTTCTGGGATCAGTTTTGCTCCCTCGTTCTCTCTGTATGCGCTGTAGAGACACGACACGGGTCTCTGGGTGGATTTACCGTCCATCCTAGCGACGCCGAGCCGTTCGGGAACAGTCCTAGGCGCGAGTAAAATGTCCCGAGGCATGAGCATCGGTTGCTCCTTGAACATCGTCGCCTCGTGAATGGATTTGGATCTGGTCCGCGAGTCGTTTGGGTTTAACGTGAAGCTGTTCTTGTGGTCAGGCTGAGGACTTCCACTCTCACTCTGGACCTGTCGGGATCGGGAGCGCCAGTCCAACACCGGCTGACCGCTTCCCAGATTCGCCTCGTTCAGTTCCTGGTACTCGTACGTCTCTCCTTCCACTACCTCTCCCAGACGGCCCAGAGACTGAGCTCGTTTCCGCAAAGACGGGCTGGTTCTCCTCAAGGAGTTGGAGCTGGTGACCGAGAGTCGACTCATCTCCGCGATCGCTGCAGAAATGTAGTCCTCGTGCCCGATGAAACTGCCCCGCACGATGCTCTGGAAGAGAGAGAAAACACACCATCAAAACTGACTTTTTTAGATGAATCGAATTCGTTTGATAATTGAACTTTGCACTGCTGTCGAACTGAACTGAATCAACACTGAACAGAATTGAGCTGAATCAAATGTGTTTCGTAATTCATGAACTTTGCTATTGAACTGAATCTGATGTTCTAAGAAAGTTTTGCTAACATTCCCATTGAGTTCTAAAAACAATTTCTGAAGGTTTTCTGAACATTCAAAATGTCCATGAAGGTTTTAAATGTTTTAAAAACGTTTTTATTGGTTATGCGAATGTTAAGTGAACATTCCATTTTGCAAACATTATGGGAATGTTACTTTTAATTGTTCTCTGAACACTTTTTTTTTTTTTTACTTCATCGTAATGGTACGAAACTTGGTAAAGGTTTTGGCACTTGCTATGTGAATAAAAATAAAATAAAATAAATCATGAACATGATTCAAAAAGGTTTAATGGTCCTGAAAAAAATAGCCACACTTGAGCTCCTTGCGGACACAAATTAATCTTCCCGAAAGCTCATTTTTTGAGATATCAACCTCAAATTTGGAACACAACTTGTTTAGATTTATGCCTTTGATTTTCTCACAGTTTTAGAATAAAAAGTGTTTTGGAAAATATACCTTTCATATAAACCTGAAAATAGTTTTTTTTTTTTTTCAAAACTTTTTTAATTCACTTTTTAAAACTTTTTTCACTTCAGCAATAATCTGCCAAGTGTCGTCTTTAAAAAGAGACCAAACTTTCAAGATTTATGACAGTTTAAGTTGGAAATTTCATTTTCAGGTCTATGCTCAAAAAGTCAGATTATAACTGCAGAAATATAAGTACCATAAAATCCCATAAAAACGTCATGCCTTTGAAGATTACAGCTGTTAGATCTTTATATACATGCAATTCTTCCTTTTTAGGGATCATTTTGAAGAATTATATTCAATAAACTCCAGAATTGTCTTCATTAAGGCTATATTTTAAAAGTATTTTAGAATTCTAACTTTTTCCCCCTCAAAAAATGATGCTGTGAAAGTATTTGATTTTAACCCCAACTGACGTTTCCATACATGCATATACGCCAAAATCTCATATTAACCAGGAGATAGTAGATATTTTCACAGCAAGAACAATATTCAGGATCATTTGCATCTCATTTGCATCTCTGAGCAGAGTTTTTCAGGATCTCAGACATTCGCCCTAAGTCATTTGGTGGGATGATGCAGCTCCTCCTAGAGCAGCGTCGAGCAGGTTTATCAGGTCAACGTTAGCGAACAGAAAGGCTTAATGTCACTTTCTTACAGCGTTTGAATGGAGCAGCGGATACGTGAGAACTCTGGGGAAATGTAACAGAGACGAGGGTTTAGATATAAACATTGAGACAGAACCTGTTTAACAGACGTGTGATTATTAACCGGAGCCGCAAACATTAACGAGAACAAACTTCCTCAGGGAAAACATGTTCTGTTGAAACCCACTCTTAAAGAAATTACAGCAGATGCTGCAAAGAACGTGTCTCAGTCTAATTTCACAGCAAAATCAAGAGACATTATATATTTTTGCTTAATTGTCTTAAAATATTGACGGCAAGTTTTGCAAACAATGCTATAATTTTCTTTATGCAATAATTGAATATTTTTTCAAATACAATTACAAATAGAACGGTATTAATGAAATATCTATGCAGTGAAATGTTTTGCAAAATAATATCAACTATATAATTTCTTGGCTGATATTTTTGTCACTAAGTTTGGCAAATAATGCAAAAAAAAAACGTTCAAGCATCAATTTTGGATTACACACACACACACACACACACACACATATAATATATATATAATGTGCACACACACACACACACACACACACACACACACACATGTGATATATATTTATGTATGTATGTATGTATGTATCTATATATACACGCTTCACTTTACCTTCTTTGGTTTGAGATGGATCTGTGTGATTCTGGACGGGTCCACCACAGGTTTGGGTCTCTTGAGTGTTTCTATGATGCTCTGCCATTGGGGCGGCAGACCGACGAAACATCCCTGAACCGGGTCGAAGGACGTGTGCACCCTGTGCTCGAAGTTCTTGGGTGTGGAGATCTCCAGCCTCCTCTTCTTCTTCTTCTTCCTCAGGAACATCCCGACAGCCTGTGGGAAACAAGAGTTGGTCCCATCGTGAAACGACACGCTCAGTTTCTCCAGCAATGCCATGCGGTCGCATTCACAACATGCACTACATGTCCAACTGAAGAGATCAAAAAACAAAAAAAACTCAAAAGGGGCGGGGACAGGTGTGACACGTGCTGTCAATCGGACACCTGAGGACACGCCCCCTTCCTAGCTCCTTCAAACCTGACACCGTGAGCGTCCTGTTACACGGACACTGAAGTGAGACGGTTGTAGATCGAGTCTTTACTAATGCATGTTCAGTGAACCATCGGAGCCAAACTACTAGTGACAGGCTCAATATTCCTGCAGGTCATACTGAGGTCATGTCAACCAATGAAAGCGACCACAGAAAACAATGTCCTGATTTTGGGTACATTGGATTTCCTAAGTGTGAATCTATTTAGTCCTATATAACCCTGTATTATTTATGATACACACATTTCTAAGGCCTCTAAATGACCTGTTTCACACTCTCTCTGACAGTCCTTCTGTGTCTGATTGATAGTTTAGACTCTTTTATCAAGTAAAAGTCTTTTAGCTTTCCTTCAGCTCGAGCTTCACGAGTCTTTCTGTGTCATATCTGCACTGATTTGTATCAAGTAAACGTAGGAATAACTTTTAGATTGTTCGTAATATTGCAGCTGGAAAAATCATGAGTATCAAATATGATCATCAGGCTTTTGAGGGAAGGTTTATTTGTTCATCTCTCATCATTGTATTACATTGCATTATATGTTTTGATCATAAAACTACGCATTTAAATATAATCTTACTAAGACATTATTGGCAGATATTTAAATGCATTTCATGCAAGCATCTGCTATACTGTTATCACTGATTTACATTACAAGCATCAGAGTTTCATATTAGTATATGTCCATATAAATATCAGCATCTGCACAAAATTGCATATTTTTGCTCAGTTTGGGCCTCTGAATACTTCCCTCCGTATTCTCACTATATTATACCATATGAGCTATAAAATGATCAAATATGATACAAAATATTTTTGTTTTTGTTTGACTAATATATCAAATGTGAGGCTTTACAGGGTTAATATCTCAGTCATTTTTCGTACACATTAGGCCTCTGTTCTACATTAACTCAATCAATCACATCACCAGCGTGGATGAGCATATTGACTATCTGATCACCGTTCGACTATTATTCCTCAGTAATAGTTTATGTCCTCCTGTGACCCTCAACATCTGTCCTGATGCATGAAGTGAATGGAAACAAATTTATAAACCCCATGCAAAATGTATACAAACATAAGATATAAAAGATGTAATTTTTATGTAGTAGTGCACTGTAACAAATGTTTGTTATTTTTACAGAAAAATACTGTAAAAAAGGTACAGTAAAAACTAGAGCTGCACCGATACTAAATCTTTATGCCAATAACGATAGCCGATAAATCAGAATGATATCTGCCGATACTGATAGCGATTATTCAGAATGATATCTGCCGATACTGATAGCGATTATTCAGAATGATATCTGCCGATACTGATAGCGATTATTCAGAATGATATCTGCCGATACTGATAGCGATTATCCAGAATGATATCTGCCGATACTGATATCCGATTATTCAGAATGATATCTGCCGATACTGATAGCGATTATCCAGAATGATATCTGCCGATACTGATATCCGATTATTCAGAATGATATCTGCTGATACTGATAGCGATTATTCAGAATGATATCTGCCGATACTGATAGCGATTATCCAGAATGATATCTGCCGATACTGATATCCGATTATTCAGAATGATATCTGCTGATACTGATAGCGATTATTCAGAATGATATCTGCTGATACTGATAGCGATTATCCAGAATGATATCTGCCGATACTGATATCCGATTATTCAGAATGATATCTGCCGATACTGATAGCGATTATTGAGAATGATATCTGCCGATACTGATATCCGATTATTCAGAATGATATCTGCTGATACTGATAGCGATTATTCAGAATGATATCTGCCGATACTGATATCCGATTATTCAGAATGATATCTGCCGATACTGATAGCGATTATTCAGAATGATATCTGCCGATACTGATAGCGATTATTCAGAATGATATCTGCCGATACTGATATCCGATTATCCAGAATGATATCTGCCGATACTGATAGCGATTATCCAGAATGATATCTGCCGATACTGATATCCGATTATCCAGAATGATATCTGCCGATACTGATATCCGATTATCCAGAATGATATCTGCCGATACTGATAGCGATTATCCAGAATGATATCTGCCGATACTGATATCCGATTATCCAGAATGATATCTGCCGATACTGATAGCGATTATCCAGAATGATATCTGCCGATACTGATATCCGATTATTCAGAATGATATCTGCCGATACTGATAGCGATTATTCAGAATGATATCTGCCGATACTGATAGCGATTATTCAGAATGATATCTGCCGATACTGATAGCGATTATTCAGAATGATATCTGCCGATACTGATATATCCGATTATTCAGAATGATATCTGCCGATACTGATATCCGATTATTCAGAATGATATCTGCCGATACTGATAGCGATTATTCAGAATGATATCTGCCGATACTGATAGCGATTATTCAGAATGATATCTGCCGATACTGATATCCGATTATCCAGAATGATATCTGCCGATACTGATATCCGATTATCCAGAATGATATCTGCCGATACTGATAGCGATTATCCAGAATGATATCTGCCGATACTGATATCCGATTATCCAGAATGATATCTGCCGATACTGATATCCGATTATCCAGAATGATATCTGCCGATACTGATAGCGATTATCCAGAATGATATCTGCCGATACTGATAGCGATTATCCAGAATGATATCTGCCGATACTGATATCCGATTATTCAGAATGATATCTGCCGATACTGATAGCGATTATTCAGAATGATATCTGCCGATACTGATAGCGATTATTCAGAATGATATCTGCCGATACTGATAGCGATTATTCAGAATGATATCTGCCGATACTGATAGCGATTATTCAGAATGATATCTGCTGATACTGATAGCGATTATTCAGAATGATATCTGCAGATACTGATATCCGATTATTCAGAATGATATCTGCCGATACTGATATATCCGATTATTCAGAATGATATCTGCCGATACTGATAGCGATTATTCAGAATAATATCTGCCGATACTGATAGCGATTATTCAGAATGATATCTGCAGATACTGATAGCGATTATTCAGAATGATATCTGCCGATACTGATAGCGATTATTCAGAATGATATCTGCTGATACTGATAGCGATTATTCAGAATAATATCTGCCGATACTGATAGCGATTATTCAGAATGATATCTGCCGATACTGATAGCGATTATTCAGAATGATATCTGCCGATACTGATAGCGATTATTCAGAATGATATCTGCTGATACTGATAGCGATTATTCAGAATGATATCTGCTGATACTGATAGCGATTATTCAGAATGATATCTGCAGATACTGATATCCGATTATTCAGAATGATATCTGCCGATACTGATAGCGATTATTCAGAATGATATCTGCCGATACTGATATCCGATTATCCAGAATGATATCTGCTGATACTGATAGCGATTATTCAGAATAATATCTGCCGATACTGATAGCGATTATTCAGAATGATATCTGCTGATACTGATAGCGATTATTCAGAATGATATCTGCCGATACTGATATCCGATTATTCAGAATGATATCTGCCGATACTGATATCCGATTATTCAGAATGATATCTGCCGATACTGATATCCGATTATTCAGAATGATATCTGCCGATACTGATATCCGATTATCCAGAATGATATCTGCCGATACTGATATCCGATTATTCAGAATGATATCTGCCGATACTGATAGCGATTATCCAGAATGATATCTGCCGATACTGATATCCGATTATCCAGAATGATATCTGCCGATACTGATAGCGATTATCCAGAATGATATCTGCCGATACTGATATCCGATTATTCAGAATGATATCTGCCGATACTGATAGCGATTATTCAGAATGATATCTGCCGATACTGATATCCGATTATTCAGAATGATATCTGCCGATACTGATAGCGATTATTCAGAATGATATCTGCCGATACTGATAGCGATTATTCAGAATGATATCTGCAGATACTGATATCCGATTATTCAGAATGATATCTGCCGATACTGATATATCCGATTATTCAGAATGATATCTGCTGATACTGATAGCGATTATTCAGAATAATATCTGCCGATACTGATAGCGATTATTCAGAATGATATCTGCTGATACTGATAGCGATTATTCAGAATGATATCTGCAGATACTGATATCCGATTATTCAGAATGATATCTGCCGATACTGATAGCGATTATTCAGAATGATATCTGCCGATACTGATATCCGATTATTCAGAATGATATCTGCAGATACCGATAGCCGATTATTCAGAATGATATCTGCCGATACTGATATCCGATTATTCAGAATGATATCTGCAGATACCGATAGCCGATTATTCAGAATGATATCTGCCGATACTGATATCCGATTATTCAGAATGATATCTGCCGATACTGATATCCGATTATTGAGAATATCTGCCGATACTGATATCCGATTATTGAGAATGATATCTGCCGATACTGATATCCGATTATTCAGAATGATATCTGCCGATACTGATATCCGATTATTGAGAATGATATCTGCCGATACTGATATCCGATTATTCAGAATGATATCTGCCGATACTGATATCCGATTATTGAGAATGATATCTGCCGATACTGATATCCGATTATTCAGAATATCTGCCGATACTGATATCCGATTATTGAGAATGATATCTGCCGATACTGATATCCGATTATTGAGAATATCTGCCGATACTGATATCCGATTATTGAGAATATCTGCCGATACTGATATCTGATTATTGAGAATGATATCTGCCGATACTGATATCCGATTATTGAGAATATCTGCCGATACTGATATCCGATTATTGAGAATGATATCTGCCGATACTGATATCCGATTATTCAGAATGATATCTGCCGATACTGATATCAGATTATTCAGAACGATATCTGCCGATACTGATATCCGATTATTGAGGATATCTGCCGATACTGATATCCGATTATTCAGAATATCTGCCGATACTGATAGTTTGATTTCCTTATGAAAAAAAAAAAACCTCTGTTAATGCTGTAAACTATACAGGGAGCCTTTCATTTGGTACATTAATATTAAAAAGTTAAAAACTATTACATTCAACTGCTATTTATTTTCAGATATAAAAAATTACACTCAAATTAAAAATGAAATGTTTGTATATAACTCAGTTGCATATAAGTTAGTTTTCATAAACACCATTTTAGTTTGAATTTCATGATAAAATGGACAGAAATTGAAAACTGAGACTTTGTTTCTTATCAGAAGTAACAAAGCACAAAGCACTTTGCGAATATTGTATGGGAGGATACAAATAATGTTTGACATAGGGAAAAACCGTGGACCTGACAACCCTGGCGATTCAGAGGGTCAAATAGAGCCTGCTTTAAACACTTTAACAATTAAAAAATAGCGATGTTATTGTCATATAGACAGCCCTAAATTCAACACAAGAGACATTTTCTTCACACACAGTGTGAGTTGCAGTCTGACACGTTGTCCCGCCCCCTTTTGATTGACAGGATATAATCGGCCCTGATCATCGGCTGTTTTAAACAATCGGCCGTTAGTGAATACAATTGCTTTTACTGGCCGACACCGATTATCGGCCGATACATCGGTGCATCTCTGGTAAAAACCCATTCAGTAAGTTATCTTAACATAATGCATACAGTTAAAAACTGTAAATGGTTGAACATCACAATATATGTAACTTTATCATAAAAAAAGGACATTACCAGAAGTCCCATCATGACTCATAACATACGATTATATTTTATTTAAATAGTTTAATCTTATTTTTGATATCAGTAATGTACATTAGGGTGTTTTGAGTCATTCTGTTAATGTTTATTGCTTTATTTAAGAGTCATTTGTGTTACTCTGATAACACGTTTTCATGTGTTTTACAACCTGCATTATTATGAAAAGCTTCAATCCTCTTGGTTCAGGATCATGTGTGTCAGTTATCTTTCATATCAAATACCCTAATCAGAGCAGAACTAAATAAAAACTAAACGCATTATTATGATCCCTCTCATTTCTTAAAAATGATCAGCTTTTTGCAGGTTCTTCAAGGGTTTTGCAAACATATGCAGTTAATAAACTACAAATGCACAAACAGAAGCCAGTGGATTTCCATAAATGACAGTGTGTGTCTGTAAACTCCTCTTGTATGAGCTGTCAATCAATATTTGCCCAGTAGAGAACATTAAACAGTGAGCAATAAATACGCAAAATAACCAGATAAGACATCATGAACACATGACAATCAATTTCATTTTTTTTTAATCCATTATGTTATCCGTAAAATATGTTTTAGAAAAGTAAATATTGCTATAAAATATTTCTAATATCTCCAGCCACTGTTATCAAACAAAAAAATGTGAAGCATGTAATTTCTGTAAAAAGCTTTATGTCTGAGGGGCCGTTTATTAGACACTGTTTTCAACTAAAAGCTGAAAAATGTACGCAGTTTGGACGTTAATTTACACGACAACAGCGGCTTTAAAACGGGTTTCAAAGTGCAAGTTTTTGGAAACAGTACCGATATCATGTGTGTGAAGTACAGAAACGGTGGCATTATGATTGTTACGTGTTCAGTCTATATTCTTTACAAAGTGACATCGCCATCTACTGGCCTGGCATGAATAATACAGTGCTTTTTAATCGTTCTCACGGATCAGTGTGAACGGAGATTGTTTTCACAACGTTGTCCTCTGTACGTGAAAATCGCAAAGGAGAAACGTTTTTGTTTTTAGTAACATTCACTGATGCTGAAGAAGGAAACTCGATGCATTAAGAGCCGGGGGTGAAAACTTTCTGAATTTGGAGATCAAGGTAAATTATAATTAATTTGTCTTCTGGGAAACATGTAAGTATCTTCTGTTGCTTCCGAAGGGCCGTACTAAATGAAAAAATATATATATTTAACCAAAATAAGAAAAATGTGGACATCTTCATCCTGTTCAAAAGTTTTCACCCCTCGCTTCAGGAACATCAGTGAACGTTTGAACCTTTTTTAATAGTTGTGTTTGAGTCCCTCAGTTGTCCTCAGTGTGAAAAGATGGATCTGAAGATCAGACAGTCACTGCTGGAAAGGGTTCAAATGTTAAACTTCTCAGGACAAACAAGAGGACTCGAGAACAACCATCCCCAAAGATGAGGAAACCGTCGTGGATCATCCAGATACCGACACACAGGATTAAGAATCAAGGGTTCATAAACTTTTGAACGGGATCATTTTTATAAATATCTATGTTTATCTTGTGGACTATATGTAAACATCTTTTATGTACAAGATCTTATTCAGGACAGTACTAAATAAATAAAAAGCATGCATTTTATACGATTCCTCTTATTTTGTCAAAATTATCCACATTTTCACAGATTCTGCAAATATAAACACACACCCGTTCAACTGCTCGTTAACACACATATCTCATCAGCCAATCACACGGCAGCAACTCAATGCATGTAGAAACGGTGAAGACGACCTGCTGAAGCTCAAACTGAGCATCAGAATGAGGAAGACAGAGGATTTAAGTGAGTATTTCAGAAACTGTCGATCTACGGGGATTTTCACGCACAAGAATGACCAAAACAAGAGACAATATCCAGTGGATGAAGATGCCTTGTTGATGTCAGAAATCAGAGGAGAATGATCAGACTATTCATTACAACACACACACACACACACACACTGGGTCAGCCGATAGAAAGGCAACAGTAACTCAAATAAGCACTGGTTATAACCGAGGTCTGCAGAAGAGCATCCCTGAACACACAACACGTGTTACGAAACCAATATAACGATATTAAAAAATACCAGTATTTCAACAAATCAAATACAACACAACCAAACAAGTTTTCATATGTCTGACCTGTGCAGTTGTGTGTGATTTCCCTCAGTTCAGCTCATTCGAGATCTTTCAGTGGACCCTGATCAGGACAGAAACACAATATATGAGTGAGAAGAAGAAGTCCTCCATCCCGAGTCAGAGTCCGGCGTCGCTGTTTATTCAGCGGGTGTGGAGAGAAGCACATGACAGATGAGGAGCGTTCGCACACGCTGAAGAAATGCTGCTACTCCTACACTGCCTTGGGTTCCTGCAACACGTCGGGACATGATCGCTCTGAAAGAGCCTTTAAATCTCAACATGCCATGATGGATCAGATACCAGAGCTTGCAGAAAACATTTAGGGCCTTTTGATTCAGAAAACCCTAACTTAAGGGGTTTGCAGATATCTGAACGTTATGCCTTCAGCCAAAATGCATGTCAGTATACAACGTTAGACAGGTTGGGATTGGGAACACCCATTTTTGCCATGTTTACTCAAATTGTGTAAGAAATCAGGAAGTCGGTATTATTTAACAAGTCATATCCTTTATAACATGGTTGAGAAACAGTATGTGCAAAGATTGTGTCATTTATAATTACTGGGCATTGAGATTTCTGTGTTGAAATGCTCATTAAATTATGGAAGCTAAACTTTTTATCTCATAATTACTTTTCTTCTAGAAATTGGCGAATCTGGGAAATAAGTCAAAACTGCAAGTTTGTATGTCTTATTTCTTGCAAAATAAGTCACTTTTGTTCCTCAGAACTGTGCGATATAAACTTGCAACTGAGAAAAAAAAAGTCAGAATTATGAGATATCAACTCAAATCTCAAGAAATACAATTGCAAGTTATAAAGTCAGAATTGCAAGAAATAAAGTCAGAATTGCGAGTTATAAAGGCATTACTGAGATATATAATGTCATAATTGTGAGATATAAAGTCATAATTGCGAGAAAAAGACAGAATTCAACTCAGAAATGAACTCAGAATTGTGAGATATAAAGTCAGAATTGTGAGAAATTAACTAAATTGCAAGAAAAAAATTTTTTTTGTAAAGTGCATGCAAAAAAATATCATATATCTAAAATATATCTTTTAATTTTATGTCATATTATTCACCATATTCTTAAAAAAGAAAATTAGCCGAAACGTACACTAAAAACTCGTTTACATTTGTGCATTTAGCCTCTTCAAAAAGAGGAACAGAAGCAGTTTATGAAAGAGCCAACAATATTCGTAATATAAAATGCCTGGTTTATAAACTCAATCCTGCTTTCCTCTACAAACGTGCGTTTCTGATTCTCTCTTGATGAAGAATGACTGAGATCTAATGTTCCTGATCGAGTAGAGTTGCAGAAACTAATCATTCAAACATGAAGACACTGTCCGTCACATCACTAGAGATACGCCCTAGAACTCGTCTCAGAGTATTTACACTCACCAAACGGGTTCAGGACTTCATTATGTGCTTTATAACGGTTATCCATTCAGATGGGTGCTTATTTATATCAAACCCTAAAATATTGATGCAACACTGGGAAAATAAGATTTTTAAATGGACATAATAAGTTGCAGAATTTGAGTTTTGAAAATCATTTTCAGGCATAATATTCATATACTGTATTTCTCCTAATTGTGAATTAATTGTCAACAATCAGAGATTTTAAGATGCAATTGCACTACAGTTACTCCATTATGTGGAACATAATCTGGGTTTATCCAAGTTACATCCAATATAGGTTATAAGTAATAAAGTTATGAAAAGAAGGTTTAAAATTCACCTTACGTTTTCCTCTCTTCATCAAGTTCATGCCAGATCCATGTCCAGGAATGTCATGCTCTGTTTAGACAAGTAAAAGATCAGCCTTAACAAAACCACTACATCATTATGCATTATTATTCGCATTGGGTTTGTGCAACCTGATCAAGACTCGCACCACAGAAACGAAACACGCAAACGAATGTTTCAATGCTTGCGTTTACTGTGTACCATCACTTACAGCTTTAGTTATTCTAATCTCATTAAAACATCCAGGTCACCTCAGAATCAAAAGAATAAAATAAATTCGATTTTGCAAGAAAATTCTGTCTTTTAGGACCATTATCATTTATGCCTATACAATTATTTCAGTATTTTTATTTTACTTGAGTTTTTGTCCTTCTATGATAATAATATAACAATTCTCATTACTAAAAATCAATTAATGTCTTGTATTGCATAAATGCATAAAGCACTAACTAATGCTTACAATTGTATGGACGCTTGTTTCCACCACTGAATAAAAATTAAAAAAGGTAATTGCATCTTTTCATCTCGCAATTCTGACTTTTTGTTTTGCAATTGGGTGAGATGAACTCGCAATTCTGACTTTTTTTTATATTGCAATTCAGAATTTGTATCGCAATTCTGACTTTTTTTAAATAAAGTTTATATCTCACAACAATTCCTCCACATATGGTAATAATCTGTGTTTATGCAAGTTACAAAGTCATGAAAAGAAGGTTTAAAATTCACCTTAGCTTTGCAATTCTGACTTTTTATAGCAATTCTGACTTCTGACTTTTTTTTATCACAATTCTGACTTTTTTCGCAATTCTGAGGGGAATTCAACTAAACAGTTGATGCAACAGGCTACTTATTGTAAAGTGTTACCAGTTATGTATTTATTTTGTTTTTGAGGTTAAATTTGACCCAGACTAATTAGGTAAGAGAAATTAAAGCACTTTTGTTGCACTGAACAAATATCTGCCCCTGAGGTAAGAAAAATAATGTTAGAAAAATAATATTGTTCTCCTTTTTTGGATAAAAATGATTTTTTATGAAGTCTACAGAAAAAACAAAATGTAATTTCTACATGAAAAATTTAGTTCAGGCAACAATTAACAAAAAATAATTCTATATTAGCTCTCATTTAAGCTTGCAGAAAGCATAAATATCAACATTATTAAATTAAGTAAAACCTACTCAACTTTTCTGATACTGGTGTTCCCGTTACAATGCATAAATACTTAAGGTTGATTACTTTTCTTTGTTCATTTTACTTAACTTAGTTAAGCAGAGTTTACTTAATTCCGTATGTGAAATTTACTTAAAAACATCTCTGCAAAAACTTGCGAAATTAAAACGAAGTAAATATTAGGCTACTTGTTTTTTTGTTTTTCAGTGTGTTTTGAGCATAAACTCGCTTAATTTTGATCAAACTTCAATATGTTCAGACAGTCCTTTTGCTTCTCCAGTAAAAGCATCTTGATGTAAGAATATCTAGATATTTGCATATGGAAAACAAGACAAAAATACTGAGGAAGAACATCCGTTTTTGCAGCGTGATCCTTCAGGATTGGAAGTGAATGAACCGGAAAGACGAGGACGAAGCCTCACCGTTTTCTTCAACCACATGATCTTCAAGAGCTCGTTCTCCTCAACTCTCCAGCCCTCATAACCTCACGCTTACTTTCTTCTGTCAGCAACAAAGTCCAACACCATCCAGAGATCTTAACTTAGACCAGACAGAGAGAGAGAATCAAAGAAAGAGCGTTGAATCTGTCTTACCTGGAGCTGAGGATCGCCGTGACGCTCGTGAAGGTCTCTCTCTCTCTCTCTCTCTCACACACACACACACACACGGTTTCTCCCATCATCAGCATGTAGGTCTGCATGCCGCTGCATGTTCGCAGGTTTTGGGAGCGTCTCTCTGCGATGTGAGTCACCGACAGACGTGTCGTGCTCTTCTCCTCATGTGGGTCAGATCTACATCAGTTACTCACTTCCATGAGGAGGAGAAGTCTCTAAAGCCCGTTCACACCAGAGTCGATAACGAGACAGAGTTCACGACACAACTATACAGGTAACGACACAGTGATAGCGATATCGTCAAACATCCATTTCAGAAATCAATTTGGAGTTTTGACAACGCGTTTTTACATTCCTGTAACTCATCAAAAGCGAAGCAATTTTCAACTGTTGTTATAAGTTGGTCAAAAGTTCCGTCGTTAACAACACAGTTCAAGTCACCGCTATTTATACAGCGCTTTTTACAACACAGAGTGTTTCTGAGCAGCTTTACAGAGATAACAGGAGAATAATGCAACAGAGTTTCTAGAAGAAAGTAGCATCATAATCCATCTTAAATTCAGTGATGGTTCATTTTTGTTGTAAAAAAAGTGTGATCATCGTCCAGCTCAGTTCAGTTCTCATATAATGGTGTCAATGCAGGAGATCAGTAATATTGTTGAATATAAATAACATTGAATACAATTCAACGTGTCCATGGTTGGCTAATGATGCTTTTGGGGAAAAGCCAGAACGATTATTTTTCCTCAGCTAATAACAGCCAATCAGAATCCATCCTGCTCAGTCCCACTGAAGTTTCTTGAAATGTTATTCAGGGTGTTGATGGAATTTAGGGCCGGGCCTATCAAACAGCTCCTCCCCCTTTTTAAAACAGCCAATAGCGTTTGGTTTACATCACAGCTCGGCCTGAGCTGTTGAGTTCAGTAAAGCCGCAGTTTCGTCTCAAACCATTTCTCCTCTAATCTCCTCCATGTTGCTTTAAAATACAGCATTCTGTTCACCATGTAGAAAACAGTAAATGCTGACTTTGAACAAGCGACTGATTTCAGCCCTTCAGGCTCTATTTATAATGTAGGGGGCGGAGCTTCAGATTCTAGAGAGCATTTGATTGGGCAGGAAATCTGACGAAAAGCTGAACAGAGTGATGTCAGAATCGTTGATCCATATTGGCGGAAGTGACTTTAAATGTTTAACATCTTCTGAATGCGAATTTTGTCAGATACACTTGCTGGAGAAGCCAAATGAAGTGTCTAAGCGTAAAACAAGAAGAAATATCTGCCGATGGGGTCAGAAAGAGAAGGCATATAGTGAGAATATCCCTTATTTCGCATGATATCGTGACAGTATGGAGGAAGAAACAGCCCAAACTGAGAGAAAATATGCAATCTGGTGCAGATGCTGATATTTATATGACACTGATGCATATACTAAAATGCATATAAATATCAATATCTGCCATTAATGTCTTAGTAAGATGATATTTAAATGCTTAGTTTTATTATTAAACCTGTAGTTTTAAAACATATAATGTAATGCAATACAATGATTGAGAGATGAACAGATAACCTTCCTCTAAAGCCTACACTATGAATCAGACGACAGAAGCGTGTAGTGGATAAGTGGATCGCTAAGAGGCCTTAGACACGT